>JBBPMV010000149.1:15335-27583 GCA_038090495.1 Heimioporus retisporus | reverse complement strand
GGGATTTGCATAGACTATTTGGTTATTGACAATACAAGTACAGATACACAAGAAAAGGAGGATCATTGCATTGGAGTATGCCCTCCATCTAAAAATCCTCACCTGGGATGGTGAAGGAGATCCAAGCCACAGTTTCTTCATCATCATTGTCCTCAACTTCTCTCAGCTGGAGAATTTCTTCAACCTTCCTAACCTTTTTCTTTGAAGTCTTCTTTGGCTTAGGGTTGCTTGAAGGAAAGGTGGAGCATTCACCAGAAAGATGACCAGTCTTTCAGCATTGGAAGCAACATCCTTCTGCAATGCATCAGTGACATTCTTCAGGGGTAAGTTTGCCAACCTTAATGGCATTGATGTCCATGGCATCAGTATCTTTTGAGGGGCAAGAGGAGGAGGAGGAGGAGAAGAATGAATGATAGGTGGAGGAACCAGACTTGTTCCTTTTGGTGATATCCTTGGCTTTTCCCCATTGAGTGAGGAAATGAATGGCTTTGGAGTACCATTCATTGATTTTGGTGGGGATGGTATCCATGGACATGATGTGATGCATGAGACAGACAGGGAGAGCAGTGGAAAAATACCCTATGAGAATGTTTTTGTCCACAATCTCACTGATCTGGACCTTGTTGCAAAATTCCGAGATAAATGAGTTAAGTTCTGGGATACCAGCATTGCCAGTCATCCATTGAGTGGAGAGCCAGGTGATGGCCAAGGCTCAGGTGTTGTGGTGTTCGAAGGTGGTTTTGAAGGCAGTGATGAAGTCTTTGAAGTCACCAAAACCCTTGGGGTTCCCATTCATTTTGAGGATGAGAGGATTCTTATGAAAAAAGGAGGCCCAGGTCAAGGCAGCTTTGGATTTCATGTAGGAAAGGGCAAAAGTGATCTTCTTTGCTTCAGTGTTGTAGACTTCTTCATTGACAAGGAGGTAGGTTTGGACAGAGTCCAACCAGATGGTGGCTTTGGTGTAGTCACCATTGAAGGTGTCTGTTATGATTCATATGGACCCCTATTCTTTTTCCTCTTCCTCTTTTGATTTCTCCTTTCTCCCCAGACAATATGGACTCATCTCCTCACCTAGAACTCACTTTTCTCTTATGATCAGCTGTGCCTGATCATTCTTTTCTTAGACATTCCTATGCATCTCCTCTTGTGCTGCCTCACACTATTTATGCTTACTTTCCCATCATCACAGACAGCTTCACTGATTGCAGTTCACTGCACATTATACTTAGACCCTACAGCCATAAGGCTATTCTACCACTACTCAGGATGACTCCCTAGACAGCACCTTTGGGCTGCCTCAGTAGTATATATACCCAGCTGCCCATGTACCTTATCTCTAAGCAATTCCTACTTGGGTTTTCACCTTCACCAGTCTCACCTCAGTCTCTCGCCCTAAGGGAATCATGCCCCTTACTCCTTCGCCCTTTGCCACCAGATCCTAGACAAAGAGAAGCCCTCTTGATCATTTCTTGTAACAAGACCCTAGATCCACAGTAGTCTAACTACCTGACCCTGAACCTTCAAAGATCTTCACCCCAGCTGCAACCCATAGACCCTTTCACTCATCCCTGACTACATGTCAGCTCTTGTCATCCACCCTTTGGCTAGTTAATCTAGGCCAAACGTTCACCCCTTGATCCTTTGACTTGTGTAGGTGATCCTTACCAAGTTTTCACTTGTCCCTACCCAGGCCAAGTGTAACAGTGTCAGGGGAGCTGATGTGAAGTTTGACTGGTTTTGAGAGGGTGGACATTGTAGGAGGGGGTGTGAAAGGCGAAAGGGGTTGGGTAGAGGTGAAGGTGTGGACAAGGGGAGGAGGGGTAGGGGCAGGGTGAGGCACTTGGAAGGGAAATAGAGGGGGGTGAGAAGTGGTTGGGGTGGGGGAGGGTGGCATGGGATTCCTGGGGATGTGAAGTGCCAAGGAGAGTTGGTGGGCAAGGTCGATGCCCTCCTGTTGCTCAGCAGCAGTGGGGAGTGTGGTATCTGGATCTAGGTGGGATTGTTCAGAGGGGAAGGATGATGAGGATGAAGTTTCTGAGGGGAGTTCTATGGTGGTGAGTTTGTGCATACCATACAGAGCTTGTTCTCTGTGGGAGGGGGTCCTAGGAGGAATGGTGAAAGATCTGTAACAATAACAGTCCTAAAATGTAGAGCTTAGTCCTTTTGTTACACTTGGTCCAGATAGGAATGAGTGTAGGCTCAAAGAACTAGAACATAGGGTCAAGGGTTCAAGGTGACAATGAAGGACTTGCCACACAGGGTCAAGGGTTCTGCCTGCTAGGACATATAGCAGGTGGTTTCAAAGGTAAGTCTGCCTATCAAAGAGGTAGCAGCAAGTTACAATGAGGAGAGTGAAGGCAACAAGGTAGAATTGAGCAGGATTAAGCTAGAGTACAAGGGACAAAGTACTGTGTAGTGGAAGGTCATAGAAGGTTGTGGAACAACTATGACAAAGCAAAGAAAGTTCAAAAGGAAAGAGAAACAAAGATAACAAAGATAAGGGTGTGCAACAAACACATTGTAGGTTCTAGAGCACTCTATCAAAGTAGAAGCATCAGGTTAGGCCAATGGTGACGAGCATAATTGACAAAGAGAAAAGAATAGGGGTGAATCATAACAGCAATAGTGCCTGGCTTGATGGAAAAAGCAACAACAACCATCCTTGTCTTGCCATTGAATTCTCTCATTTTGGATTATAAACATTGTCTCACACAAATGAATATGCCATATCAGCTGTACAAAGGTATAGATGAGAATGGTGATGATGATCAGCTGGATGTGACAACAAATCTTATCTTGATGTCTGCTGACAAGGCTCAGTCAACAAATTGGCACAAGACATTGGCAATGCTGGGCCAAAAGAAATCTGTCACACATCTGGTCTTTGATGAAGCACGTATCCCTTTGATCACACAAAGCTATCATCAAACACTTCAAAACATCTATCAGATTCAGTCCATTCCTATGCAGCTGGTATTGCTGAGTGCCACTCTGCCACCCATGTTTATTCCATAGTTGATCAAATCATACAACCTACTTCCTAATACCATCTTCATTTGACAGTCCACTAACAGACTAGAGCATGTCTACTTTTTGTTATGATTCACCCCTATTCTTTTCCCTCTGTCATTTGTACCTGTCATCATCAGCTTAACCTGATGCTTCTACTTCAATAGAGTGCTCTAGAACATGCAACATGTTTGTCACACACCCTTATCTTTGTTATCTTTACTTTTTCTTTTCAAACTTTCCTTGCTTAGTCATAGTTGTTCCGTGACCTTCTATGGCTTTCTATCATGCAGTATATAAGCCTAGGTACTTTGTCCCTTGTGCTCTAGCTTAGTCCTACTCAATTCTACCTTGTTCCCTTCACTCCCTGCATCATAACTTGCTGCTACCTCTTTGGTAGGCAGATTTACCTTTGAACCACCTGTTATACATCCTAGCAGGCAGAACCCTTGACCCTGTGTGGCAAGTCCTTCATCCCTACCTTGAACCCTTGACCCTATGTTTTAGTTCTTTGAGCCTACACTCATTCCTACCCAAACCAAGCATAACAAAAGAACTAAGCTCTACATTTTAGGACTGTTATTGTTATAGATCCTTCACCATTCCTCCCAGGACCCCCTCCTACAGAGAATGAGCTTTGTGTGGTATGTACAGACTCAACACCATAGAACTTCCCTCCAAAACTTCATCCTTATCATCCTGCCCCTCTGAACAATCCCACCTAGACCTAGACACCACACTCCCCACTGCTGCTGAGCAACAGGAGGACATCGACCTTGCCCACCAACTTTCCTCAGCACTTCACATCCCCAGAAATCCCATGCCATCCTCCCCCACCCCAACCACTTCCCACCCCCCTCTATTTTCCTTCCAAGCACCTCACCCTACCCCTGCTCCTCCCCCTCTTGTCCACACTTCCACTTCTACCCATCCCCTTCCACCTTTCATACCCCCTTCCATGATGTCTATCCTCTCAAAACCAGTCAAACTTCACATCAGCTCCCCTGATGCCTTTGATGGTGACTGCACCAAAGCTATCATCTGGTTGGACTCTGTCCAAACCTACCTCCTGGTCAACGAAGAAGTCTACAACACCGAACCAAAGAAGATCACCTTCACTCTCTCCTACATGAAGTCTGAAGCTGCCCTGACCTGGGCTTCCTCATTTTGCAAAAACACTTTTACCCTCAAGACCAATGGGAGCACCAAAGGCTTTGGTGACTTCAATGACTTCATTTTGTCCTTCAAAACCACTTTTGAACATCATGACACCCAAGCCTTGGCCATCACTTGGCTTTCCACTCAATGAATAACCAGCAATGCTGGTATTCCAGAACTCACTTTGTTCATCTCAGAGTTCTGTAACAAAGTCCAGATTAGTGAGATCGTGAATGAAAATGTTCTTATCAGGTACTTTTCCACCACCCTCTCTGTCTACCTCATGTGTTGCATCATGTCCATGGACACCATCTCCACCAAAATCAACAAATGGCACTCTAAGGCTGTTCATTTCCTCACCCAATGGGGAAAAGCTGAAGACATTGCCAAAAGGAACAAGTCTGGTTCTTCCACTTACCATTCATTTACCACCACCTCCTCTCACCCCTTGAAGGACCCTGATGCCATGGACATTGATGCCATCAAGATTGGCAAACTCACCCCTGAAGAACATTGCTGATGCATCACAGAAGGACATTGCTTCCAATGCTGAAAGACTGGTCATCTTTCTGGTGAATGCCCCACCTTCCCCTCAAGTAACTTTAAGCTGAAGAAGACCTTGGAGAAGAAGGTCAGGAAGATTGAAGAAATTCCCCAGCTGAGAGAAGTTGAGGAAGATGATGATGATGAAACTGTGGCTTGGATCTCTTTCACCATTCCAGGTGAGGATTTTTAGATGGAGGGCATACTCCAATGCAATGACCCCCCTTTTCTTGTGCATCTGTACTTGTATCATCAATAACCAAACAGTCTATGCAAATCCCTGTTCACATCATTGAACCCTTGCACCTGAAAGCTGTTGGTACTCATGCTCTGATTGATTCTGGAGCACAAATCTCTTGTATTGACTGGGATTTTGTTTGAAAACACAAACTCCCTAAAACCAAACTTGTCACCCCCATCACTGTCAACAACATCGACCAATCTGCCAACAAGAATGGTCAAATTCACTTCATCACCTTCCTCTTTGTCTGCATTGGATCCATGGCTTACCAAGTCACCTTCTATATCCTCAACTGTGGAAAAGAGAATGCCATCCTTGGACTCCCTTGGCTTAAGGAAGTTAAGCCCACCATCGAATGGACCTTTTGCAAGTTGTCCATCCTCCTGGAATCCAATCAATCGGATCACCTCTACCAGAAACACACCTGACCCCCCCCTCTCCAACCCCTCCAACCTCTACCCCTCAACTCCCTCATCATGTCAATGTTGACACTGTTTGGGATGGATGACTCTTCAATTACATGTAGAAAGAGACCCAACAACAACATCTTCTCTGAAACCATGACATCCATGACATCCAATGAATTATCTGATGTGGCTCCTGCTTCATTCTGAATGCCACCATTGCCAAACTCACCACTGCCATGGAACTTGCTCTGGCAGCCAAAAAGGCAAAGCCTAAACCAGTTCTTCTGCAAGAATATGCCAATTTCACTTCTGTCTTCTTGAAGGAGGCAACAGACCATGTCCCCCCTAGCCAACCCTATGACCATGAGATCAACCTCAATGAAACCTTCACCCCAAAGATTAGCAAACTCTATCCCCTCTCCCCTGACAAAAAGGCAGCTACTGAAGCCTTCCTTGACAAAAATCTTGTAGCAGGCAAGATCCATCCTTCGAACTCCCCCCAAGCTGCCCCTTTCTTCTTCATCAAAAAGAAGGATGGAGGCCTTCATCCTTGCCAGGATTACAGATACATCAATGAACATACCATTTGAGACACCTACCCCCTCCCCTCATCTCTGACCTTGTCAATAAACTCAAGGGAGCTAAAGTCTTCACTAAGTTCAACATTCAATGGAGTTACAACAATGTTTGAATCAAGGATGGACATCAATGGAAAGCAGCCTTCATTACCCACAAAGGTCTCTTCAAACCCACTATCATGTTTTTTGGACTTTGCAATTCCCCTACCACATTCCAACAATTCATGAATGACTCCTTTAGAGACATGATTACCAAAGGATGGCTCATCATCTACATGGACAACCTTCTCATTTTCTCCCCTGATGCCAAGACCCACAAGGAATGCACCAAATGTATCTTGCAACACATGAAAGAACTTGACCTCCATCTGAAGCTTGAAAAGTGCAAGTTTGCTACCTTGGAAGTTGAGTACTTGGGCATGATTGTTTGCCCAGATGAGCTTGCCATGGACCCAGTCAAATTTGATGGTATTTAGGAATGGCCCACCCCTTCCAAAGTCAAGGATGTCTGCTCCTTCCTTGGCTTCACCAACTTCTATCAATGCTTCATCCCCAACTACTCCAACATCACTCACCCCCTCCTCAACCTCACCAAGAAGAACCAACCCTGGAACTGGTCCCCTTCTTGCCAAGATTCCTTTGATGAGCTGAAGAAGCTCTTCCTTTCCCAACCAATCCTTCACCTCCCTGACCCTGCCCAACCCTTTACAATTGCCACCAATGCCTCTAAGTACACTTCAAGAGGCATACTTCTCCAAACTGACACCAATGGTGACTGGCATCCCTACTCCTACTTGTCACAATTCTTCTCTCCCACAGAACAAAACTATGACATCTATAACCACGAACTCCTCACTGTTATTCATGGTCTCAAAGCATGGTGACATTATCTTCATGGTTCCCCTTTCCAGGTTCAAGTCATCACCAACCACAAGAACCTGACATACTTCTGCCAACCCCAGAAACTCAACTGTCAACAGGCTTGATGGTTGCTTGACATCTCCAACTTTGACATCCATTTCACCCATGTCCCTGGGACTTCCCTTGCCACCCCTGATTCCCTTATCCTGTCACCCTGACCTCCTCCTTACCACTGACAACAACAACAACAATGTTACACTCCTTCCAGACTCACTTTTTGTCAACATCATTGATGTCACCCTACAAGAGAAGCTAGCCTCCTCCTCTGCCTCCAATCCTCTTGTGCTTGATGCACTCCATGCCACCACTGGCAATGTCTCCACTCACTTTCCTGCTTGACTCTCTGACTGGCAATATGATGCTGGTGTCCTCACCTACCAAGGCCATGCCTATGTTCCCCTGGACCTTCATAAATCTGTCATTGAATGACACCATGACCACTTCACTGCTGGCCATCCTGGTTACCTGAAAACTTGCCAGCTCACTGCCTTTGAATTCTGGTGGCCTAGCCTGGCTCAGTTTGTCCAGAAATATGTTGAGGGCTGTACCTCCTGCCAGTCAGCCAAGACCAACACTCATCCCACTGTCCCTTCTTTGTCACTGATCACCTCTTCCTGCTCCCACCCTTCCAACAGGTTTCCTATGACTTAATCACCAATCACCCCCTTTCCAATAGCTTTGACAGTCTTTTGGTTGTGGTAGACCATGGGCTTACTGAGGGGGTGATTCTCTGTCCTACAAAGAAATCTGTCCCTGCTGAAGGAATTGCCTCCCTCTTTTTCCACAAGGTTTACACTTGGTTTGGCTTGTATGACAAAATCATCTCAGATCATGGTCCCCAGTTTGCCTCTACCTTTGCCAAGGAACTTGGACAGCTCCTTGGATACAACCTCTCCCTCTCCACTGCTTACCATCCTCAATCTGATGGAGAAACAGAACATGCCAACCAAGAAGTTGAAACTTATCTCCACATCTTCTGTGGCAACTCCCCTTCCACATGGTCCCAAATGATCTCCTATGCTGAATTTGCCCACAACCACCACCCTCACTCTGTCACTGGTAGATCCCCCTTCTTCCTCACTTATGGCTTTGAACCTCACCCTCTCCCCACTGTAATTGCCAAATCCAACCTCCCTGCAGTTGAAGAATGACTGAAAACCCTCTCTGCTACCCAAGATGAAGCTCTAGCTGCCCATGAACTTGCTAGACAAGTCATGAAAGCTTGCTCTCATGGTAAATTCACTCCCTTCCATAAAGGTGACAAGGTTTGGCTAGAAGCCCACAACCTGAAACATCTTATCTCCCACCCAAAGTTCACTCCCCAGTGAGAAGGACCCTTTACCATTGTCCAGGTACTATCTCCACTCATCTATAAACTCTGACTCCCTCATACCTGGAAGATTCACAACATGTTCCACACTTCCCTTTTATTGCCCTATCACAAAAACAACATACATGGCCTGAACTTCCCTTCTCCCCCACCTGACCTTATTAATGGGGAAGAAGAATATGAGATGGAAAAGATAATCTGACACAAAGGAACCCCAAACAACCAATGCTTCTTGGTCTGATGGAAAGGATATTCAGCTGAAGAAAGCTCTTGGCTTCCAAAATCAGAGTTCAAAAATGCCAAGGAAATTCTCTTGGACTATAAGAACCTTCACCCCTTCATTTTCCCTTCATCTTCTTCTCCACCATCATCCTATCACAATAAAAAACATCTCCCCTAGTTGCTCCTCCTCTGTCAAAGCCAATGCAGGCTGGAACCCACCTCCCAAACTCCCTCATCTTGAAACCTTGGACCATGCCTGGGATGGCCTGTGACCCCCCTCTCCTATTACCACAGAACCTGTCATCAATCCCCCTCTCTTTGCCTCCCATGTTCACTGTGACCCTTTCACTTCCATTCAACAGGGACATATGCTTTTATTTCTTGACAACCTAATCTTCATATCTCTCTTTGAAATCACTTAGAACCTTCATCTCCCCTTCACACTCTTTTTTCCATGTACTTCGAACTCTTCCACCTCTGCTCCCATGCTAACCTCATTGCCAATGACACCACCTGCATGCATCACTCATTCCACATCCTTGAAACCCACCATTCCCTCCAGGACCTTGTCATCTCAGCAATGCATCAATTAGAGATGGATACATTGACATCAGATATTCAGCACTATGTGGAACATTTTAATTTGAGATCTAATGCTGATGAACAATCCTCTGAGGCTTCTAGTGAACCTTTGACCTCAGAGGAGCTGGCCTCACTGGAATGTACAGAGGTAGCATGGAACAGTGAAAGAAACTGCCCTTTGCTGGAAATCCACCCCCTTTACAACAAGGCCTGCTTCCATTGTCATCATCTCTCCCATATCAGGCCCAATTGTATCTACTATTGTTGCCCTCATTGCAACCGACACGCTCCAGGTCACTCCACCTATCAATGTCCCCTCCTTCATTGCTGATCCCCAGCCCCTCTGATTCCCTCCTCCTTGTCATCCTCCTCTCATTCATCTCATGGATCCTGTAGGTCTCAAGCCTCCTCTTCCACTTCCACTCACCCCCTAGCACAACATCTATCCTCCCCCCTGGTTCCTCACACTCCTCTTCCCATTCCTCCTCCCTCTGGTCATTGTCATTGTCAACATCTCCTTTGTTCCAACACTGAACTTCATCACCTTTCCAGCATGCTGGCTGAAGGATCCTTAGATGTTGATGAAGAATGGGGATACCCTGACTATGACACCTCTGCTTATGCCAACATGACAGGTTCCCCTGGTGGTAATCACTGCATGGACTTATAGTTCATCTTCCTTCTACTTCTTTGTTTCTCACTGTGGTTTCAAATTTACTCTAGGGGTAATGTTACAATTTGCCCCTATTCTTTTCCTTCTGTCATTTGTACCTGTCATCATCAGCTTAACCTGATGCTTCTACTTCAATAGAGTGCTCTAGAACACACAACATGTTCATCACACACCCTTATCTTTGTTATCTTTACTTCTTCTTTTCAAACTTTTCTTGCTTAGTCATAGTTGTTCCATGACCTTCTATGGCTTTCTATCATGCAGTATATAAGCCTAGGTACTTTGTCCCTTGTACTCTAGCTTAGTCCTGCTCAATTCTACCTTGTTCCCTTCACTCCCTGCATCATAACTCGCTGCTACCTCTTTGGTAGGCAGATTTACCTTTGAACCACCTGCTATATGTCCTAGCAGGCAGAACCCTTGACCCTGTGTGGCAAGTCCTTCATCCCTACCTTGAACCCCTGACTCTACATTTTAGTTCTTTGAGCCTATGCTTGTTCCTACCCAGACCAAGCATAATACATTTTGGAGAAAATAAACTCCTCCTCTTTGTTGATGAGGACCATTGAAATATTGGATGAAGAGATGATCAGTTGGAGGACAGAAGCCAGAGGAGTGGTCTTTGTTGCTGCCATCACCAAAGGACAAAAGCTGGTAGACATGATCTCCAGCCATAGCACCTTTTATGTTGGTGACTGCAAAAAGATGAATGATGATGAACATCAAAATGCCCATCATGAATGGATCCAAAGCTCCAAAAAGGTGATGGTTGCTACAACAGCATTCTGTGCTGGCAATAACTACCCACATGTATATCTTGTCATTCACATGGACAAGCCATTCAACATGCTTGAGTTCTGCCAAGGACAAGGTAGAGCAGGCAGGGATGGACATTCTGCAAAATGCTATCTGCTTGTATCAAAAAACACAAAGAGACCAAGCAATGAAGGCCATGAGCCAGGCATTCAATGGGAAGGCAGGCTGGCCATCTATGATCATGTAGCCACATATGGGCTGAAATAATGTTTTCAATATGGCACCACATTGTTTACAGATGGTGTAGGTTTGGCTTGCAGGCAGCATTTAGAAAATCAACTCTGCTGTGTATGCACCAGTGATCCATCTCATGCACCAGAGAAGATTAAGATTTCCAAGATGCCTAAGCCAAGGAATCCAACACATGTGACCACCAACCCAAATGATCTCATAAATCCATCACACTTCAACAATGATCCCTTTGTTCAAGCAACAATAAAGGCCAGACAAAAGACAACAACATGTCAGCTTGGTGTCTTGGCTGATGTGGATGACATGCTGGCTGCTTTGCAAAGAGGATATCTGCCCAATATGCAAAATTCTTGACCCACACCCTGATGATCAGCATCACAGCTTGTATTCCTGTCCTAGCCTGAAGGCATACCTATCTTGGAGCAAGTACAAGGAATGGAGGCAAGGACTCCAATATATGAAATGGCATAGCAAGATTTGTTGGCTCTGTCATGTTCCTCAATTGAATGACAGTCTACATCCAACCTTTTCCAAAGCAGAAGAGGGCAAGCCCAACTGCCAGTTTGCAGACATAGTTGCTCCAGCAGCATTGGCCATTTATCATCAATCATCATTGGGCATAGAAGCACAGAAATATTTCCAACAGCAATGGTCATCATTGGACACATTCAAAATGGTTGATGGCAAAGCCCACAGCTGGAAGAAAAAGCAACCTGATAGATCTTTTTATGTGGTATTCAGCCATTACCATGTAGCCAGCTAGTATCATAATATTGTGGTAACACACTATGTATAACCTTATGATCCAGTTACACAATCAACTTGATTCACATTCAAAAGATAATGAGCAGAAAAAATGATTTTCTTTGTAGTTGTTAGCCTGGAGAGCACAGCCCCAAAGGTTAGCTGTTAGAGTCAGCTGGGGGGACCCCCTGAAGGGAGGGGGGGCAAAGCCCCAGTTAGTGTTAATGGTTAACAATTAGAGTTCCCAGAGTGTAGATCTCACCTAAACAAGGCTTCAGTGCGCTTATCTGCAGTGGGGTGGGACTCCCAATGGATACACCCTGGAATGGGAGGGGACCCCCTGAGCACAGCAAAGGAGGGGAGGGATCCATGAAAGGGTGTAGGGATGCCCCTGGAGTGATAAGTCCTCTTTGGGCAATTATAAAAAAAACAAAACAAAAAACAATCAGCACCTCATGGACAAACAAAGGATGAAATTATGCATTGTCTCATAGCCTTATGTAAGCATGGCTATACACCACATATATATACAACCTTCTTGACATGGCTATGTAGAAATACAATATATCTTGACCTCAAACCATCACCTTCCTATTCTGGAATACAAACAAACAGATGTCAACAGACAATTCCCTCTCAGATATGGTGGGTTTCAGCAATGCACAACCAAATCAAACACTTATGCAACAACACCCATAGGAACAACAATCAGAACAAATCATAAGTGATTCAACATACAATAATTCCATATGAATTCAATATTTGTCTTTACAGTCCATCATCACCCAAAACCCAATCCTTCCACCATCGAGGGCACGACCGTCGCGTCGAG
>JBBPMV010000149.1:0-15325 GCA_038090495.1 Heimioporus retisporus | reverse complement strand
CATCACCACTGCCACCACTACCACCATCACCACCACCATCACCACCACCACCACCACCACCACCTGAATATCACAAAGTTCTAGTAAGCACTACAGCTTCTTTCTTTTCCCATAACCAAATCATCCATTTATGCCAATCAACATATCATTAGATCCAATTGGAAACAATCATAAGCATTTTTATGATTTGATTCAATGATATATGCTTATCATTCAATACCAACAGATGTTGACAAACAAAGATCTTACTGGTCAACCTGGTGTAAGTTATTATTATTGTATCACAACACAAACATGTGACAAAGGTTGTGATTGTGAGAGGGACACCTGTAGACACGATCTCAGCATGGTTCGGGAACGAGCTATATTTAGTAAGTACCTGTAGACACAATCTACAGTATGCATGTAAGTAAGTTGAGTAGACATGATAAAGTAGGTCTCACCTCAGCATGGTTCAGGAATGAGCTGAGGTGTGTGTATGCTATGCTATGAGAATATAAGCCCTCAAAGGGCAGGAACAAACATATGTCACAGTAACTAGACTACCATATGAAACAAAATATAAAAATAAGTATCTAGTCATGCATGACAACAATTGACAGCACAGTGTGCAGCCACAGCTTGACCATGACTGACACTCCCCTCTCAAGCTGGGTGTAGCCCAAGCACAGCTGTGAAGTGCTTTGCCTTCATGTTGGGGAGTGCCTTCATCAATGTGTTGGTGACCATGCCCTCCATAGGGCAGTAAACCAAATTAATAGTACCATTCTTGGCAATAATATAATGAATAAAATGATACCGTATGTCAATATGTTTGGTGCATGCATGGAACTTTCCATCCTTCACAAGTGCAATAGCTGACTGGTTGTTGCAATACAGAGTTGTTGTGTCCATGACCAGTCCAAAGACTTCACCAATGAAGGAGTGCAGCCACAGTGCCTCCTTCACCATGTGTGTAACAGCAACGTATTTGGCCTCAGTAGTCAACAACACGATGATCTCCTGGGTTTTGACAGACCACAAGATTGGCCCTCCATTCAGCAGAAACACGTATCCAGAAATCGCATGTCAGTCCTCGCTCACATTGCCATCTGCATCTGAGTAGCCTATGACAGTGTCTGTGTCACCCAGTGTGTAGGTGATTCCCCAGCCGGCAGTGCCCTTCAAGTACCTAACAACACATTTTGCCACTTCCCAGTGGGTGTGGCCTGGGTTCTCGCAGAATTGAGAGAGAACAGATGTGGCATACACAATGTCAGGGTGACTTCCTATTGCAGCGTAAGTCAGTGACCCCACGATCTCGTGATATGGCATGTCACACATGTCAGCAGCTTCACCAGTGCTAGTTGGCAACTGAGACTTTGAGAGTTGAGTACTCAGGTCCATTGGGATACTGAGTGGCTTGGCATCTTCCATGTTGTAGCATGCTACCACAGACTCAATGTAGGACTTCTGTGACAGTGTGAGTGAACGTGTGACACGGTCACGTTTGACTTTGAAACCTAACAACCAGTGTATATTGCCTAAGTCAGAGATTTCAACAACAGATTGAAGTTGTGTCTTTGTCATGGTGAGGAGATTGAGGCTGCTCAATGCAAGGAGCATATCATCAACATGTACTGTAATGACAATGATGTCCTTGCTTTTATAACGAAAGAACATGGTGTGGTCAGATTCGCATCAAGTGAGTCTGTTCAACATGAGGATCTCCAGCAACTTCCCATACCAATGGTGCCTGCTCTGTTTGAGACCATAGAGCAACTTCACAAGATGGAGACCATGGTGCTCTTGGCCAGGGATCACGTATCCAGGTGGCTGCCACATGTAAATGTTCTCAGCCAAATCCAGCTTGCCATTGAGGTATGTGCTCTTGATGTCAAGCTGCTGTATCTCCCAGTCATTAGTGGTGGCAGTCGAGAGAACTGTGTGGATTGATGCCAGCTTCATGATGGGTGCAAACATATTGAAATAATTGACACCCGGTACCTGTGTGAATCCCTGAGCTACCAGACATGCCTTGTAGCACTTGACCTGTCTGTCAGTGTTCTTCTTCACTTTAAACACCCATTTGCTGCCTACCATGTTCACTCTGGCAGGCTTATCAACAACAGCCCATGTGCCAGTGGCATTTAGCTGATCGAGTTCTTCATGTATCACTATGTCCCATTTTGGCCAACCTGGATGTTTTCACACCTCATTGACATTACATGGTTCCAAACCCTCAACCTCAGTGACAGCAGCTGCCAATGCAGCCGTATTTGGTGTAGAGTGATACTCAGTACACGATGGAGTCAATGACTAATATATTATACCTGTAGAGTGATACTACAGGATATGAGCAATGAATGTACATGAAGAGTGGATCAGTCTTACCTCAGTACACGATGGAGTCAGTGACTGAGGTGTAGACAAGCCAATACGAAGGTTGTCTACCTGATGATTATGTAATATGGAAGTAACCGAGTCCATTTGAATGTATCAAAGGTATCATACAAAGTACAAGAACACAACACTCCCCTCTCAAACAGACGAGTGCAACCCCAACTCAGAAGTGAAATGCTTGGCTTTAATGTTGGGCAACACCTTGGTAAGCATGTCCACAACCATATCCCCTGTAGGGCAATAATGAAAAGAAATAGAACCATTCTCGACACAGAAACGAATAAAACAATACTGGACATCAATGTGCTTCGTGCGCACATGGTAACTCCCATCATGAGTCAGAGTGATAGCTGACTGATTGTTGCCATACAGGACCACTGGACAAGTGAGTGGTGCGAACATCTCCCCAATCAACCTCCACAACCAGATGGCTTCCTTGGCCACATGCGTGGCAGTGACATATTCAGACTTGGCCATAGACAGGGTGACGAGCTCCTGTTTCCGTGAGCCCCAAAGAACCACCCTGCCATCAATGAGAAATGTGAATCTGGTGATTGTGTGGCGATGCTCCTGTGTCGCACCATCAGCATCCACATAGCCCACAAGACCTGTCATCCGTGTCCCAAAAGTCAGCGCCAACGCCCTCGACCCCACCAGATAGCAGTATATCTGCTTCACTGCCTCCCAATGGTCCCAACCCAGATTGGTGCAAAATTGAGCAACAAACGACGTTGCAAAAGCGATATCAGGCCAAGTCCTAAAGAGAGTGGGAATAGTTACATGGCTAGTGTACTATATGTACTCTCTCTGTAGTGTGCAGTACAACGAATAAAAGGGAGACAGTGTGAGACTCACTGTTCTTGAGCAGAGTTTAAACTCGGTAGAGTAATGGAACTCAGAAGAGTTCCGGATTGAAGAGTGAGAGTTAAGAGAGCAAAAGATTAAGTCTTATTGCGCTGCTCTATCTACTACAAAATGTACAGTATTTATATTCTAAATACAAGTGGAGCTGATTCTTGAAGAATGCTCTTATTTGATATCATGTGCAGTGTGCACAGTAGTGCACAGTCACCATGATATCATGCACAGTTGATTGTGCAATGTGCAGTTGAAGGAGTCATGTTATTTTGCAATAACTCTTCCGATGACATCCCGATGACATCCCTGAATTGTTCCTTTACTTCCTAAGTGATCCTTCACTTCTGGAGTATTCCTAGAACATTTCTTGATGTCAAGTACTTCTGGTGCTTCCACTTCTGGTACTTTCAGAGATAGGGGCTACCGGAACTTCCTTTTTCGGAACACCAGTTCCGGAATAGGGGCTTCTGGAACTTCCAGAACTGACTAATCAATTACTTCAACATATATTATTTCTTGAACTATTATTTCCAGAATAGGGGTTTCTGGAACTACTACTTCCGGAATAGGGGCTTCCGGAACTACCATTTCCGGAATAGGGGCTTCTGGTCGGAAGTGCTAATCAACTGTTTCAACAAGTCCCACATGCAAGATGCATCAGCGAGCCAACCACCTCCCAATATGGAACACTATGCATCCACATGGTCTCCCCCGTCATCTTTGGTGACTGCTTCTCAGACAGTTGAATGTGCAGATCCAGGGGAATTGAGACGGGCTTCGTGTCCACGAAATTAAACTTTGCCAAGATCGCATTGACATATGGCTCCTGCAACAAAGAAATGGTGTGTGTGGTTCAATCCCTAACAACTTTCATCCCAAGCAGACAACTGACTGGCCCCAGGTTGGTGATCCGAAAACACAAGCCGATTTCAGCCTTGAACACCACAATCAGAGAAGGCGAATCCCCAGTCACCATGCAGTCATCAACGTGTGATGCGAGGACCAAAACATGCTCCACAACGTTCACCATGAAGACTCCCCAGTCCACCTCCATCCGCGTGAAGCCAAGGTCCTTCAGTGTCCCACACAGGCACAGATACCACTTCAACACCCCCTGCTTGGAACCGTACAGTGCCACATGCAAATGGGCAATGAGATCGCAACCAAGCTTGTCAAAACCGGGCAGCAATTCCATGAAAATGACCTCATTGTCATCCAGCTTGCCATTCAAGAATGCACTGTGAAAATTGAAAACATCAATATCCCAGTCATGATGTGCTGTGATCGCCAAGATGAGCCACAAAAAGGCCAGACGAGCAACTGGTGCGTAAGTCTCCCCATAATCGACACCATATTGCTGGGTGAAGCCTCGTGCAACGAGCCTTGCCTTATACTTATCAATCTTGCCTGCAGTGTTCTTCTTTATCTTAAACACCCACTTGCAGCTCACCACATTCGTCCCCTTTGCAGGCCACTCGACCACATCCCAGGTATGCGTGTCGCCAAGACTCTTCAACTCTGCATTAATAGCATCATCCCATTTCAGCCAGTCCGGCTGCACCTTTGCCTCTTCAATCGATGTCAGCTCTAGACCCTCAGCCTCATTAGTGCCTGCAAGCATCACGTACACAGCACTATCGCCCTCCAACTCCCACACCGAAGAAGTGTTCTCACCCTCAATGCCCTTTGCCACTGCCGTCTGGATCCCTCAAGGAAAGAGCGATCCCCCGACTTGTCCATCGTGAGTACCCAGCCCAGCTTGTAGCATACGAAGATACAGCGACTCAAACCACTGACGAGTCAATTGCCTCAGCTCAGGACCAGCAGCCATAACGCCTGGGTCGGCAGGTGGATCTGCCACAGACTCGACTGCAGAGTCTGGCTGGTCCTTGACAGGCTGCTTGGTGGACTCTGGCAGGTTCCCAGTGGGCTCAGCAGCAACATCCCACTGACCCTCCCCAACAGTGTCAGACTTGAGCTGAATTGAAACCAGCTCCTCCCGCTTAAACATCATGTTGCACTTGACAACGATGATGTGCCGATCAGGCAAATAGATGCAGTGTGCCGTCGACTCTGCATCAAAACCAACCCAGCAACCCTCCCTAGCACGGTCATCGAGCTTCGATCCTGACCTGTCAAGCACCCAACAGGTAGCCCCCCAAGAAGGTAAGCTCCCCAAATCAGGCTTCTTCCCATACAGCATTTCGAACGGCGTCTTGCTGTCCAACGACCTGGTAGCTGACCTGTTTTTAACCCAGACGACGTGCAAAAGTGCCTCACCCCACAACATCTTCGGCAGACCGCTTGCATGCAAGATTGTACACACACGCTCAACAAGAGTGTGGTTCAACTGCTTGGCAACTCTGTTGTGTTCAGGCATATCATGGGTGGTGAGTTTCCTCTCAGTCCCACTAGCCTTCAAATGATGCATGAACTTGTCCGACAGGTACTCCCCTCCACGATCAGAGCACAGATGCTTAACAGATGTGCCATGCTGCGTCTTCAGCCATGCCTTGAAGTCCAGGTAAGCAGCAAATGTTTTGGATTTAGCAGCCATGAGGACCACACGCATGAAGCACGTGTGGTCATCAGTAAATGAGCAGTAGTAGCTCTGTTTCCCTGGGGTCTGCACAGGCGATGGTCCCCATACATTGGTATGTACTTCCTCACCAAGCTTCCCAGTGTGACCTGGCTCATGAACCTTCCCGATAGGCTTGTGAACTGCCTTCCCATACTTGCAAGAAGTGCATTGGCCCATTGTCACATGCTCTGGGTCCAATGTCACCCCAGTAACCATCCCACTTGCCAACATCTGCCAAATCATCCCAACTCCGATGTGGGACAGATGAGCATGGAGATCCTCCATGGTAAGCCAATCTCTGCTGGCTGCTGCTGTTGTGATGGAACAACCTTCACATGTCCTGTAGAGGCCATTCAAAGATTCTATTTGGTCAACAAGTGTCCCCTTGGCATCAAAAATCTCGCAGAGTTGCTCATCAAAGACAGTGTGATATCCTGCAGCCGCAAGTCGACTAACCGACACGAGAGTCACCCGCATGCTTGGGGCATACAGAACGTCCTTCAAAAGCAAACACGACCATGAACTCCCGTTGGAGAGGTAAACTGGTAAGTCCCCTCGACTGATCACATTGAATGTCCCATTGTCAGCACTCCTGATTGGCCTAGGTGGAATTGACACAAAATTGATGAACTGCTCATGGCAAGGAGATAGGTGCTGTGAAGCACCACTGTCATAAAGTTCAGGCACAGTCTCTCCACCAGCCACCAATGCACTGACATCGGCATCGTTAGCTAGCCATGTGCTATCAGGTTTGTCAGATGCTGCAGCTGCAGTCCCCTTTGCTTTAGCCTTATTGCCTGCACCCTTTTCTTCCTTAGACTTCTTGCCACATGACTTCCAGCCTTCAGGAGCCTGACCGGCCTTTCCACTGCCCTCCTCCCAGCAGTCCCAGCTTTTGTGGCCCTTCCAGCCACAGTTGTTGCAGTTGCCATCAAAGCGCTGCTTTTTCCCTTTTCACTGGGATGAAGCATTGGCTCCAAATGCGGCATCCTCACCAGCAGACCTTTTGCCTTTTCCACCGTCCTGTAGCACAAGTCAATCATACTCCTCAAGTATGAGATCCATCAAGTCGGTCAAAGTAACTGCTTTCCCTTGCAGCTGTATCGTAGATGAAAGTGCTGCAAGACCAGGGTTGTAGGAGCATGGTAATGATGCATATACGATGTTAAAGAGATCCTCCTCTGAAACAGGTTGTCCGATAGAGGCCAAGTCCTCCCGTAGCATGATAATTTTCTCTATATGTGCACGTGCATCTCCACCATCCTTCAGCTTAAGCTCACCTAGCTGACAATGCATCTCAGCTCTGACGACAATAGATTGCTTCTCGAACAAAGTGCTCAGCATAGTGAAATACTCGTGGGCAGAGTCTTTGCCCACAAGATGGATGAACAATGTGTTTGGAAGAGTGGTCGCCATCAGGTGATGTACCTTTGTGTCCTTCTCGAGCCAGGTAGTACAGTTCTTCTTGTACTCCTCAACCTTTTTCTTTTCTTCTGCGCTAGTCGCTGTCCATCCGACTGACTTCCCGACTGCAGGATCTATAGGTTTTGGAATGCTGCCATCAAGATACCCTCCAAGGCCTTGACTCCCAACAGTGAGCTGTAGACGAACCTTCCAGGTCGTCCATTCCTTGCCGGACACATCCAGCTTTGGAAGCTTAATCTTGTCGGACATAGTACTAGTCATCCTGTGAATATATGCGCGTTTTTAACACGAGTATATGCGTGATTGACTGGCTAGAGCGCAGGGCTCATAACCTGTAGAGTGATACTCAGTACATGATGGAGTCAGTGACTAATATATTATACCTGTAGAGTGATACTACAGGATATGAGCAATGAATGTACACAAAGAGTGGATCGGTCTCACCTCAGTACATGACGGAGTCAGTGACTGAGGTGTAGATGAGCCGATACGAAGGTTATCTACCTGACAATTATGTAATACAGAAGTAACCAAGTCCATTTGAACATATCAAAGGTATTGTACAAAGTACAAGAACACAACATTTGGTTCATTCTCATTGATTTTGAGTTGGGTGGGCAACAGGGTAAGTATACCAGCAGGTAAGTATACCAGCAGGTAATGCAGGGGACTGACATTGTCCAGTTGCAGAACCAACACCAGCAAGAATATCACGCACATATGTGCTGGGCCTTGGCATTCGAGAGGAGCAGTGGGTGAGTGGTGTGATAGTCATTTTGGTCATATCAGCTGACTTGATTTTAGTTGGCATGGCTTCAGCAGGTGGTGAGGGACCACTATACTCCCCCCCAAGCCCACCAACATCTCCAATGATGACTTCAGCACCATCCTTATTGAAATGGACATTCCTCTCAACAGAGCATCAGCAAAACAGCCCTCCCCCTAGCCAGCACTGGCCAGTGCTGGACAGAAATCTACAGCAAGGTACCTAGCTGGCTAGTGCTGTCCAGCAAATGTGAAAAAAATCCTGCCTATAAAACTGTTCTCAAAATTTAACCAATCAATTTTTATATCAATTAAGACCACCTGACATAGTTTTTGTAGCCATAGATATCAAGATGCTTGTGTGGTAAGTCAAAAGTTTCAGCAATGTGAGGGCTGTTTCACTGATGAGACCAAACACTTGGCCAGCCAGGATACCCGATGACCCTTGCTCTGTGAGTCAAAACCCATCCAATGACCCTTGCTGACCTGACTAGCCAGCTTTGACACATTCTTGGCATGGACCCAAATGCGGCAACCCCAGGGCTGCACAGCAGTGAGATCAGGCAGGTGACCTGAAATGGCCTCGAATGAGGTCTTCCCATCAAGCACCTTCATCGAAGTGCAGTTTTTCAGCCAAATGGCATGGGAGAGAGCCTCCCCCCACAAGTACTGGGGGAGTTTTGCATTGTGAAGCATCACACAGACCTTCATGACAAGTATGCTGTTCAGATGCTCAGCTACACTGTTTTGCTGTGGTGTGTTGTGAATGGTGAGTTTTCGCTCAGTGCCACTAGACTCAAGATGCCAGGTGAATTTGTTGCTCATGAACTCCCCTCCATGGTCCGTATGCAGGCACTTCACAGACGCAGACTGCTGCCTCGCCGCCCATGCTTCAAATGTGTGATAACACTCAAACACCTCTGATTTGGCATGAAGTAGGTATAACTGTGTCTCGTAGGTTTTATCATCGGTAAATGACACATAGTAGCACTGGCCACCAAGCAATGCAACAGGGGCAGGTCCCCAGACATTGGTGTGAATTTTGCCACCATAGATGGTAGCCCGCTCACCCTCACGTTCCTTCAGGATGGGGTGATGCTTTGCCTTTGCTGTGATGCAAGATGTGCAAGTGGGTTGATCAACACCATTTGAGGGCATGAGCTTGATACCAGTGATGAAACCATTTGTAACCAGGTGTTTAGCCACATCCATGCCAATATGGCCCATGCAGCAGTGCAACTCCATGACTGTGAGCTTTTGCTCCGTGAGACTGGCAGATCCTACCAATGTGCTGTGGTCAACATGATATAGACCCTTTGGTGACTTTGGGATCATCCCAAGGACATTACCACTGCTGTCTGTAATAATGCAGCACCCCCCTCCAAATGAAGTGGTGCACCTTGCATTGTCAATCTGGCCAATCGAGACTAGAGTGTAGCTGAGTGCAGGAACAAAGAGGATGTTGTTCAAGCGTATAGTGGACACATCCACACCATTTGGGACCTCGATGATCATCTCTCTGATTCCAGTGGCATCAAAGGTCTGCTGATTCACAGCATCAAAACTTCATGGTGGGGTGGAGCAAAAGGACACAAAGCGATCATGGTATGGGGATAGATGATGTGTGGAACCAGAGTCATAGAGTTCAACAGTAGGGGTGTCATCAATAGGTTCAATAGCAGCTAGAGTGAGAGCATCTGTGGTGTCATGAGTGGGTAAAGCAATATGAGGTAGCTTCTTGTCCTCATTGACTTTGGAAAACCAGTCCTCAGAGTTAGAATCTTTGACATCCAAAAGATCAGGGATAGCATCCCCATCACTGTCATAGCCATCAGTTGGGCATGCAGCCCATGCACCATTGACATCCTTTGAAGATGATGCATTTGCAGTGTTTTCTTTTTTGGCAACCTTTGCCTTTGAGTCACTCACAGCAGATTTCCCACCACCGGTGCTTGGCTTTGACGAGCCATCCTGGGGCAGACTTGGACACTGGTCCTGCTTATGACCTTTGCCCCCACAGTTCCAGCAGACCCCCTTCGGCTTCTGAGGACCTTTCTTACCACTTCTACCAGATGAGCTCCCAGAGGCAGACAGAGCTAGACTCTTCTCCTTGGTTTCCATTTCATCATGGCAAGTCAGTCATGTTCCTGAAGCACATAATTCATGAGGTCATCAGCCAAGATTTCCTTATTGAGCAGATGCATGGCAGAAGAGAGGTGCACAACATAATTCTGGTAGTGTTGGGGAAGGGAATGGATGATGTTGGATGTATACTCAGTGTTCATCAGCATAACTCCAACAGCAGCTAGCTCCTCACAGCTTGCTTGGAGCTTGTCAAGGTGGGCTCGTAGATCTTCCTTTTCAGCACAGGTGAGATTTTGGAACTTTGCATGCAGATTGGCCTTCACGAGGGACATCTTGGACTCGTACTCAGCAGTAATCTTCTTCCACATTTCAGCAACAGTGTTGTCATGAATAATCTTCCATAGCATCAAGTCTGGTAGTGCACAGGTGAGCTGCTGGTGACAAACAAATGCAGTTTTCTACCACTCTGCGAGAGACTTGCTATATTCAGCAACTTTGTCAGCAGCAGTGTTATCCAGAAGAGCAGCGGGATTTGTAGCAGCACCAGTAAGATGATCAATGACACCACAGGCTGCCAGGGCCCACTCAAGGTGATTCTTGAATATGACCCAATTGCAACTGTTGGCTTCAAGTTTTGGAATGGTGAAGAAGTCTTCTTTCATAGAGGTGGAGTCCATAGATGTAGCAGCAGGGCTCATAACCTGACAAAGGTTATGATCGCAAGAGGGACACCTGTAGACACAATCTCAGTGCAGTTCGGGAACGAGCTATATTTAGTAAGTACCTGCAGACACGATCTACAGTATGCATGTAAGTAAGTCAAGTAGACATGATAAAGTAGGTCTCACCTCAGCATGGTTCAGGAATGAGCTGAGGTGTGCATATGCTACACTACAAGAATATAAGCCCTCGAAGGGCAGAAACAAACATATGTCATGGTAACTACACTACCATATGAAACAAAATATAAAAATAAGTATCTAGGGACAATGAGTCATGCACAATGACGATTGACAGCACAGTGCACAGCCACAGCTTGACTGCAACTGACAACATGTTCATATATTTCATAGGACATTTCATTGCCTTTTGTATGTTCATTTATGGAACAATATGGCAACAATGTTACCCATTCAATCATGAGCAGCAGACAGCAAGTGATGCCACCAATGTGGCCAATGATGTAAGAAATATTCCATTTTCATCTTTTCAGACTATTAATTACATCATTTCAAGTCTCTTGTGAAAGGAGTAAACTTTGGAGAAGGTGCTAAGGGGCTAATGAAAGCCCTACAGGCAAGTACTTCTTAAATTTAGAGTTCATCAACTAAACAAAACTTTAACAGAGCATATTAGAACAAGCAATCATCAACACAAACACCATGGAAGTGGATACCATTCAAGCAGTATGTTCTTTTTACATCCATGTATTCAACATGATGATCAACAATGATCATACAAAGCAAAACACAGGCAACAGCAATGAAAACATGGATGATGTACAAGATGTGAATGTTGATCCTACCACCATGAACACAAAGAAGGTAGACAAGGGAAAGAAAAAGGTTGTAGAACAAGAGGTTCAGGCTGAAAAGGTATACATTCAAATATGTTCATGTTCAACAAAAGACAATATAATCATCATCATAAACGGAGGTGGACAGACCAGACAACAAGCCAAGCAATACATCCAAGAAAAGAGTACCAGCCAAAAAGGTAAACATTCCAATTTATTCACCTCTTCACATAAGTGAAGCTAACAGTTAAGCAACTTGAATAACAACAGAAACCACTTCCAAAACAGGTCAAGCCAAAAGATGTAGATGACATCATGCACAACATCTATACAGATATCTCCAATGCCACTCTTGGATATGTCCTCATCAGCTTTCTGGATGATGATGACTTGGGCCAAGGACCCAAAATGAACATTCAAAAGATAAATCCATGACCAATTGATCTCAAATATGCCAAAAAATTCAAATGGTCTGTTGATGAAAACAGCCTTTCCAATACAAAGGTTGAAAATGCAATCATCCTTGGTATTCAAAAAGAATGGCTGGATCTCACCAGCCTACAGCCAATGAAGGATGGTATCCACCACAACTGGGCAGTCTGGCATGAATCCAGTTTTACCACTGAAAGATCTGTGTTATACAATGGAAATCACCATTTCAACTACATGAAGACTGAAAGCACTGTTCACTTCACACATCACCACTACATGGCATGCAGTGATCATTTGACAAAAACATCCAATCTTGTTGACAAAAGCAAGCTTGAACATGACATGAAAAAGACATAGGAAGATATTGACACACATGGAGTTTGGCTAACCAGATTCATCGATATGAGTGAGTGTATATCTGCATGACTGAACCATACAGTTACACACAGTCAAACTACATAACTAACATCATCAAACCCAGACATGATTGAGCACAGCAAGAATGCTTGGATTCTTGAACACCACATAGCTTCAAACACACCACCCATCAACCTTCAAGACTTTGATGATGTCAAGCTTGCACAAATCTTGTTGACGCTTTGTGATATGACAGAATCACAATGAGAAAACCATGTCAACAACCTTCTCAATCAATTTTCATATACCAATGCCTCAACATACAAGATTCTATGTGACAAAAACCTATACCTGCCAGCAATGAACCTACTATGCTGAAAACATTTCCAAGGAACAAAGGCAGGGGTAGGGCTCACAGCAAAACGATTGACAGCATGGACACCTGTCTATGGTGGTATAAGTCTTTCAATCACTTAGGCAAAGCAATGCTCATACATATTTCAACCAGCTGATGCAAAAGTTCACTGACCACATGTTGTGGATTTTGAACTTCATCTCAGCACAAATTGACATGCCTTCACTTGACACTATAAAGCATACTGCCAGCAAACAGAACCTGGATGAAAGTGCATTCATAGAAAAATCTGCTTTACTCATCTTGGAGGATCTTGAAAATCTCCAAGTAGATGGAATAAACAGGGACTTCATCTGCAATACTTTTCTAAACAAACAGTCTACTGAATACCTCAAGTTGATGGTCACACCAGGCCATTTTGAAAAATTTGGGTCCACTGACACAACTGACATGATTGAATACAACACAGCCATGGATACATACTGGAAGGCTGTAGAATCCCATTGTGCCATCATGGCTCACAACATCACCAACAGCACACTAGACCATGAAAAGATCCTCATTGACACCATGTGAAAGAAAATCAATTGGCTAAAATCTGGCCATCTAATGACATATTTTCCTAAATTCATGACAACCCTGCTGATGCCAAACAAATACCTCTTGTCAAACATCCTCAAGCTATACACCAATGACAAGATCTCAATGGACAAGATTTATAAATATAAGTCATTTCCATTATTTTTTTCTGTTATTCATATATTGTTTTTCAGAAGACCATTTCTGTCAAACCCCTATCAAAGATGGTCATTGAACAGAGAGAAAAGGCTGTGAAAGGTGAAAAGAGCATCCAACAATGAACCACTTACACTGGGGCCCTGTTCACCAAAATCAATCACAATCCAACATTGGTGAACAAGGTATACATAAACATTTCATTCAGTTATGCACACACATTATATTAACAACATGAGCATACAGCTTTTGCAATTGTTGGTACAAGAGCATCATGACACTCTCCTTCCCCTGGCACAATGGTCCAAAGACCTCAAACTTGGCACCAGAAAACTGGACACCAAGTATAGCAATGACAAACTTAAAATGTTGTATTTGAGAGTAGGAGTGATCATCAAACACTACAGACAGATGGTTGTCATGCATCATACTAACCACAATGATCTATCACATCCAAAGCCATCTGTCCCAATCACAAACAACTCATATGAAGAAGCAGGATTCAATGATTACATTGCAGATATTCAGAACATTCTATATGTAACTTCACTGGACTAGACAATGAAGGAAGTGGTAAAGAAAATAGAAACCTTGGTAAAACACACAATCCCTTTCAGTCTCTGCAAAGCCAACAACATCAGGTTGCTTGCAACACAAGAAGGTTGGCTTTTCTGGATCAAACTAGGAAAACTCATGCAACATGCAGATGGAGTTGCTAGGCAATTAGCCTTGTGGTGGGATGATATCACCTGCCAGCCACTCAACAAGCATCTCCTGGATGAAAAAAATCTGGTTGCAGAAATTCCAGAGGAAAGCTATGCCAACAAGATCCTATGCATGAACAAGATTGATGTCATTCATGAAAGAAACATTGGGGTCATCCAAAAATTCAAGGAGCTTCTTTTGGTGGGGTATTTGGACCTGGTAGGAAAAAACTTGAAGGTACCAAGACAGCTTGCCAAATGGTTCACAGATGTGTTGCAGGTAAGCACTACATATATGTGCATAAATGAATGGTATACTTATGCTGACTTGTCACAACATAGGAGATAATGATCTTGAGCAAAAAACAGATCACTCATCTGGAAGATCCCAACAAGGATCTCACCAATGCCACCATCAATCCAAAGAGAATGCAACTCATGCTGGACCAATACAATCCCATGCTGGCAGATCAGAACATCACCACTGCAGATGAAGAGCAATCCCTTTGGAAACCTTTGGTTGAGGACAAAGACCAAATAAAATCCATCACTCATCTCAATGTCATCCAACCTAAAGATCAAGCAATGCATGACAAAGATGAAAAGGAGGCAAAGACACAACACAAGCTCAACAACAAGATTGTGGAGGAAAAGAAAAAGTTCATGCTGTTGGATCCAGAGACAGAGTCTGCAATGCATGCAATGCACCAAAAGGGTGAGCAACAATCCATTCCTCAATGATTGGTTATATGCTTGATTTTACAATATACAACAGCCAGAATCATAGAGAGCAGTGACTTTGAGGATGACATGAAAAAGCAGCATGAAAGGAGGGATGGTGAGCACAACATTGCCAACCTGATGGGCCACCTTGTTTCTAATATAGATCAAATGCCATCACAGCATCTTTGAATGTACTCTGCAAACAAACTGCATTGTTGAAACAAAGCATTCATCCTCCACTGTCAAACAAAGGTACAGTGGCTCAATTAAGTAATGTACAGCATTACATAATTTATTTCATTTCCCATATCTCGACAACCAGCTCACATCACTCCATGATATAGGGCTCAGTAGAGAGCTAAAACACTGTAGATTATTGTAGTACAGTCAAAATCCCAATAAAATCA
>JBBPMV010000148.1:0-27698 GCA_038090495.1 Heimioporus retisporus | reverse complement strand
CAGATCCCGTTGTCATGGAAGGCACGGCGGGACGCACCGCACCCCGGCGATATTGGGAGCTTCGTTTGGTGTTGGGTGCCTATAGGGACGATAAGTACCAACTTGCAGGGTTTTTCGTTGTGGGCCGGTTATTTCACGCCGGATGCAGTTTTGAGACACTCAACTATCAGAGAGGGGGGCCACGTCGGACTGAGAAGCGCAAGATAAGGACGGTCAAAAGAGGAGACGGGCCGCATTGCAGGGGTTGACGACGATCCAGGCGCCAAGAGTGAGTACTTGAGTCGGCGACGGGTGTGGAGTTTGCTCTGTTGTGACTGAGAGGACTGGATCCTGGAGACAAGCTGTACGGGTTCGAGAGCGGAAAAGACTAGCGTCTGAAAACGCTTCCTAGAGCTCGTCGAGGCCGCCATCGATAGATTGGACTCGTGCCCTTATCGTAGGTGAAGGCGACCCAATCGATGTCATTGCTAGCGACGACGCTGCGATACGCGTCGCGAACGACCTTGCTGGACAGATCAACATTGTCGTACAAGGCAGAGGCAGGTGGCAAGAAGCTTTACGTAGTAGTGCTTTTCAGCGCCATGTACTAATGTTCCCTCAATACCACCATGCTACGGATGTGGTGAGTGAGTTTTATTTCGAATTTTCGACGGCGCCTAGGTTTTATTCTATCGTTCTCATGACACTCTCACCGGGACAAAACATCCACCCAAGCTTGCAACCTTGCGATTCTCAAAGATGGGTATAACTGCATCGCCATTTCTGACCGAGTCACCTCCGGGAGATTACAGAGGGCACTCAGGTTGTTGACGTCTGGCAGGGATTGATGTAAGCGCACTTGATTTCTTTAGTGCCCGTTACATGTGCTCAAAACAGCCATTTCCAAGCCACACGTTCGTCTGTCGAACGTCCACAACGCCCAACACTCACTTACCTTCCCTCCTCGGCCAACCATGCGACCTCTACTTCCCATTCTACCGGCGTTTCCCCCGGTGCGGATTCTACTTGCTCGATTATATGATCGTACTTTGCAGAGTGTGAGGCGGCAACCGCACTGGACAATTGAGAGCGGTGGGTACAGTGAGGCTCCTGTCCTTGATCATCCCACGCCCTTTCCTGACTGGATCTCAAGAGCTTGGTGTGAAGAAAATGTGGTCGCCTTGGATGGATGACTCTGGGCTGCGCATATTTTCTTCTGTGTATGCATCCTTGGTAAGGCTCCTCTGAGTTGTAAGCAGAAAAGACAGGCTTCCTGAGCAGCTGGGATTTGATGGCTGTACGAGAGAATCTGGCAACGGCGTGGTGGGAGACGTGAATGGCAATGTCCCCCGGTGCGACGAGCTAGGTAGTGTGAGTGTATAGGCGTAGATGGACAAAAGATAGACTTGCCTGCCCAGTCGCTGCACTGGGTGGAAGGCACTCCGCAGGTAGGGCGTGACTGCCTTCTCATAATTGCCTTGTCCGAAATGGGGGAGGGTCATGCCGAAATCAAGTTCGGATTGGACTGACTCGCGTTCGAGGCTTATCTTCTTGGGATCTCGGTAGCATCAGGTATGGGGCGTTCTAGCAGTGTGCGCGTACGAGGCAGTGTGCGGATAGTTTCCATTCACCCAGAGAGCGCTTGTGACGGCCTTGCGTGCAAAACATTGCTGACAAACTCTGGATGCTTTGCGAGCGGGTGTGAATCATCGTACCTTCCACAGCCATGTAGAATAAACATGGCGAAAATCGCATGGTTCAGCCTGTTCTTGGCGTGCTTGGACAGCATGCACGCGAACAAGGGTGCGCAATGTCTGTTGGTTGCGCATCGATTATCGGCCGAACACGCACCCGAGATACCTAGACACCACTTGCCCGTTACGGATGCAGTATATACGAGTAAGGTTGCCCGTTTGCCGTACGATTATGCCACAAAATCGATAATTTCATAGGTGTCGAGGGACAAGTTGTGACGCAATCATCATGGTGTGACTGTTGTCGCGGCCGTCATGTCAAAAAATCATCCAAGATTTATTATTGCAAGTGATCGTGAGTATTCAACTCTCTTCACCTCTTGTGTAAGACTTGTAGACGGGTATATAATGGGCAGGTCAAAACGAAGTACATTGATGAGCTGGGGTCAACGAGCTTCTGTTCTCGTTTGGACCTAACCTGTACTGCCCGTTCAACGACGCCCCCTTCGTTGTCTCGGCCTAAATCATCCGCATTGGTGGCTTTGTCGGCTCTGTGAATTCTGGTAGATGTATGCATGGCCGCAGAGTCGGTTGGGGAGGTTTCTGGTACCAGTGTGGTGGATATAGTAATCGTTCCGCATCATCGTAGACCCAACGAGCTGGGGGAAGATACCGAAGCTATAGCATCGTGCTATCCAAGGGTGCGTTTGTTACATAGCAACTCACTTTGGTCAACCGTCGAGGCCGAAAGCTTGCTAGTGAGATGCTATCCGTCAACGGCTATCATACCCTCTGCCCAACCTGGAGAATAATTGGCATTCAAGGAGAACGTGCACAGACACGTTGGATGTATACCTGGTGGCATGTTCGAACGGCTATCAGGAGGGGGCCGATCGATACCAATGTTAGCAACTGAATGAAGGGGACCCGAGGAAGTAACAAGAGAGAATGAATGTTGGTGCGTATCAAACAGTGGTCGCAGTTGTAGTCGTTGAAATTGGCTGCATCATCGATATCAAACTCTGCCATAGATACCGGCGGGTGAGAGGTCCGGTTCGCAGGTCACGTGAGATGACCGTGGAAACTCTCATACACAGCAAGTCACATCGTGTTCGGCTCAACGTGAGGCATCTTGCATCGTCCCATCATCCAAGCAACCACCACCCCTCACGCACCTCTCAGCTTATTGCGACTCGATTTCACAATGACGGGTTTCAAAGAGAAAATCATTAATTTTCGATCTGGTATCTCCAGAAGTGTCTCTCCAACACCTTCCCACAGCTCCGACACCCCCAGCGGTCGATCGAGCGCCATCTCTCGCTTCTCTGGCTCGCGACGCCGTGCTCAGGACGCCACTGACGTCTCACGCACTCTTGATGTCGCTGATAGGATCACTAGTTGTGCGCCTTCCCAGGAGTCCGACTCTACCCAACCTCGTGTAGTTGCCAATGACATGAGCGCTCAGTGTGCTCGGTCCTATGATCCCACAGATCCCACCCCCTTGACTGTTGCTAGTCCTGCACCTGCCCATGAGCCCCACTCTCATCACATGCAATTAGTCAGCTCTTATATCCCCACCACTCAGCCTGGCATCATCTTGGGCTCACAGCTGAGTTGTGTTCAGGATATCACCCCACCCCCTCCTGAGGCTGAGGGTGGAGCCACTAGTCATATACCTGCCCAAGGATCTGATCCCATGCAACCTTCCATCCATACAAATGCTGAGCTGATTCAATCCCATGGCCCCATGGATATCACTTCCCTGATGGTTGCTCATCCTGCATCTGCTCAGGGATCCCATCTCATGCAAGTGGTGCAACCTGGTATGACTGCCAGTGACCAAAAGAGTCTGTCTGCTGAATGCCTGGATATGTCTTCAGAGTGCTCCTCATCATCTGATGTGCCCACCACTCAACTTGGGGTCATTCCTGGTGACATGAGCTCACAACCCAGCCATACTAAAGAAGCAGCTAAGTTACCTACTGTTGACACTGTTAGTAAAGTTACCTGTCTTAAATTTGTGGGAGACTCAAAAGATTATTTTCAGCTTGTTAAAGATCCTATATCTCAGGGACTTGCTGGTCCACAGGAACTTGAACACATACAACATGGTATGATTGCTACTCATCTGTTTCCACTTTCTGCTAATGACACTGAAGATCATGCTATTCAATCTCAGCCTACTGGTTCTGATGTTGATGTGTTAGGTAGGCATGTTGTATCTTCAATATTCAAACCTAATTGCCATGAAAGAGCCAAAGAGGAATGATATTTCTCATATCATGCAAGACACTGGAAAAGACCTCATGAAGAAATTTGGTCGATTTCGAATCCTAATTATTGGAAGGGCAAATGCAGGGAAAACAACCATCCTTCAAAAGATTTGCAACTCTACAGAACACCCAGAGATCTATGACTATAAGGGAAAGAAGGTACTAGTGTCCATTACAAGAGGTACCAACCTGGTTGATATGTTGTCAGATTGATCAGATGATTACAGGGACAAGAGAGGTGAGGTGTTGCATATATGTAATAAAGCCATGATTACACATGTTATCTATAGCGTGGATTGCATGATATAAACCATGAGATGGTTTTCAAAAGCAACCCAAAATTTGTTTTTCATGACTCCCCTGGGTTTGAGGCAGGAGGTGAACAGGAAGTGCAAAACATGAAGGATTTTCTTGCAAAGCATTCTGCCACTAACAAGCTGAAAGAGCAGATCCATGTTATATGGTGAGATGAATATTTAAGGTCTGAATTTGTGCTAATGGATGTAGGTACTGCATTCCTATGGATCAACTGCATCGGGCCATCACAGTTGCAGAGGAAAAGTTCTTTGGTGAATGTGACACCAAAAATGGTAAGGATGCCATTTTGGAGGTTACAAACTTGTGTTGATAACATCATTGATAGTTCCAGTGGTGGTACTATTCACCAAATTTGATGCTCTTATAGCACAGGCATTTCAGAATGAATATCTACTTTTGCCTGAAGACAAAAGGCAGAAAAGACTGGAGGCTGGTGCCCAAGAGATGTTTCAGAAAAGAAACATTTGGGGTGACTTGTGTAAAATGGCTTTTCCACCCAAGGCATCAGTACAGCTACAAGGTGACTATGCATGTCTTACAGTTTTAACTTTGCACCTTCAAAGAAATTTCAGATATGGATACAAGTGATATGGGATGCAATACATTGTTGGAAAAAACAGCAGCTGCATTGGATGATGAATCATTGCAGATGTTGTTGGTATCAGCACAGGAAAAAAACATATTGCTGTGCATCAAATATGCTATTGAACAGTGAGTAATACATCATGATACAATACATTTGTGAGATAATGCATCTAGTGCTTTGGAGAGATATGTTGACTTCAAGATTACTGCAAAAGAAAATCATGATGTGATGCAGGCAATTGCTAGCTGGTTTCCACACACAAAGGCATGATTACAGTGAAATCCATAAAGGTGGGTGGAAAATTGAATGTATTGTATAGGTAAGATATGGTGGATAATCAAAATAAAAGAAATTAATATGAAATATTGATTGTGGTATAGGAGGTAAGTGATCTGTTATTGGCAGAGTATTTATTTCTCATGGCCATTTTTGGTGCCCTTACATTCATAGGGAGTAAGTGGTCTGAGTGTATCAGAAATGATGATTTATCTCATGGCCCTTTTTCTGCTGCTCTTCCATTCATAGCTTGTAAGTGGTCTGATGTGGATCAGAAGTGAGGATTTATCTTGTGGTCTTTTTTCTGCTGCTCTGCCATTCATAGTTTGTAAGTGGTCTGATGTGGATCAGAAATGAGGATTTATCTCTTGGCCCTTTTTCTGCTGCTTTTCCATTCACAGCAAGTAAGTGGTATGATGTGGATCAGAAATAAGGATTTATCTCATGGCCCTTTTTTTGCTGCTCTACCATTTGTAGGAAGTAAGTGGTCTGATGTGGATGAGAAATGAGAAATTATGTCATGGCCCTTTTTCTGCTGCTCTTCCGTTTATAGTTTGTAAGTGGTCTGATGTGGATCAGAAATGGGGATTTATCTCATGGCCCTTTTTCTGCTGCTCTTCCATTCATAGTTTGTAAGTGGTCTGATGTAGATTAGAAATGATTTGTCTCATGACCCTTTTTCTGCTGCTCTTGGATTGATAGCAAGTAAGTGGTTTGATGTGAATCAGAAATGAGGATTTATGTTATGGTCCTTTTTCTGCTGCTCTTCCATTCATAGATTGTAAGTGGTCTGATGTGGATCAGAAATGAGGATTTATCTCATGGCCCTTCTTTTTCTGCTCTTCCATTCATAGGTTGTAAGTGGTCTGATGTGGATCAGAAATGAAGATTTATCTTTTTCTGCTGCTCTGCCATTCATAGCCAGTAAGTGGTCTGATATGGATCAGAAATGAGGGTTTATCTCATGGCCCTCTTTCTGCTGCTCTTCCATTCATAGCAAGTAAGTGGTCTGATGTGGATCAGAAATAAGAATTTATCCCATGACCCTTTTTCTGCTGCTCTTCCATTCATAGTTTGTAAGTGGTTTGATGTGGATTAGAAATGAGGATTTATCTTTTTCTACTGCTCTTCCATTCATAGCCAGTAAGTGGTTTGATGTGGATCAGAAATGAGGATTTATCTCATTGTCCTTTTTCTGCTGCTATTCCATTCATAGGGAGTAAGAGGTCTGATGTGGGTCAGAAATGAGAACTTATCTTATGGCCCTTTTTCTGCTGCTCTTCCATTCATAGCGAGTAAGTGGTCTGATGTGGATCAGAAATGAGGATTTATCTCATGACCATTTTTCTGCTGCTCTTCCATTCATAGCGAGTAAGTGGTCTGATGTGGATCAAAAAGAAGGATTTATCTCTTGGCCCTTTTTCTGCTGCTTTTCCATTCATAGCCAGTAAGTGGTCTGATGTGGATCAGAAATGAGGATTTATCTCATGGTCCTGTTCCTGCTGCTCTTCCATTCATAGTTTGTAAGTAGTCTAATATGGATCAGAAATGAGGATTTATCTTATGGCCTTTTTTCTGCTGCTCTTCCAATTATAGGGAGTAAGTGGTCTGATATGGATCAGAAATGAGGATTTATGTTATGATCCTTTTTCTGCTGCTCTTGCATTGATAGCAAGTAAGTGGTCTGATGTGGATCAGAAATGAGGATTTATCTCATGGCCTTTTTTTGCTGTTCTTCCATTCATAGCAAGTAAGTGGTCTGATGTGGATCAGAAATGAGGATTTGTCTCATGGCCCTCCTTTTTCCACTCTTTCATTTATAGGAAGTAAGTGGTCTGATGTGGATCAGAAATGATGATTTATCTCATGGCCCTTTTTCTGCTGGGCTTCCATTTATAGTTTGTAAGTGGTCTGATGTGGATCAGAAATGAGAATTTATCTCATGGCCTTTTTTCTGCTGCTCTTTCATTCATAGATTGTAAATGGTTTGATGTGGATCAGAAATGAGAACTTATCTCATGGCCCTGCTTTTCCATTCATAGGAAGTAAGTAGTCTGATGTGGATCAGAAATGAGAATTTATCTCATGGCTTTTTTTCTGCTGCTTTTCCATTCATAGGAAGTAAGTGGTCTGATGTTGATCAGAAATGAGGATTTATCTCATGGCCCTTTTTTTGCTGGTCTTCTGTTCATAGGATGTAAGTGGTTTGATGTGGATCAGAAATGAGGATTTATCTCATGGCCCTTTTTCTGCTGCTCTTCCATTCATAGGAAGTAAGTGGTTTGATGTGGATCAGAAATGAGGATCTATCTCATGGCCCTTTTTCTGCTGCTCTTCCATTCATAGCAAGTAAGTGGTTTGATGTGGATCAGAAATGAGGATTTATCTTACTGCCCTTTTTCTGCTGCTCTTCCATTCATAGGAAGTAAGTGGTTTGATGTGGATCAGCAATGAGGATTTATCTTTTTCTACTGCTCTTCCATTCATAGCCAGTAAGTGGTCTGATGTGGATCAGAAATGAGGATTTATCTCATTGCCCTTTTTCTGCTGCTCTTCCTTTATAGGAAGTAAGTGGTTTGATGTGGATCAGAAATGAGGATTTATCTCATAGCCCTTTTTCTGCTACTCTTCCATTCATAGGAAGTAAGTGGTCTGATGTGGATCAGAAATAAGGATTTATCTCATGGCCCTTTTTCTGCTACTCTTCCATTCATAGGAAGTAAGTGGTCTGATGTGAATCAGAAATGAGGATTTGTCTCATGGCCCTTTTTTTGCTGCTCTTCTATTCATAGCTTGTAAGTGGTCTGATGTGGATCAGAAATAAGGATTTCTCTCATGGCCCTTTTTCTGCTGCTCTTCCATTCATAGTTTGTAAGTGGTCTGATGTGGATCAGAAATGAGGATTTATTTCATGGCCCTTTTTCTGTTACTCTTCCATTCATAGGAAGTAAGTGGTCTGATGTGGATCTGGAATGAGGATTTATCTCATGGCCTTTATTCTGCTGCTCCTTCATTTATAGCAAGTAAGTAGTTTTTAGTGGTTTTTTCATGTATAGCCAGTGGGTGTTTTATGATTCCAAATGAATGTCAATCTCACTACTTTACCTGTAGCAATCACATGATGTGGACTGTGATCTTATTTATGTAATACTAATAATTGTTTTTTTTTGCCCCTGTGATATTCCCCAGCTGGTATGTCTTACTTTGATTTTCTGATGTTATTCATATAAGCTTTAAAATATTTAGGATGTAAGCCAGCTTCTTGATACAAATATTGTGTTTTTAATGTCTCCACATTATTTTTATTTAGAGTGTATGTGTTTTTTCTTTATTCTGTTTCAAACACATGTCTCATCTTTATGTTAGACAGTTGAGTTTCTCTCTCTATTTATAACCTTGGTTAGCTAATATGACTTAGATTGTGCAAACACAGTATCCACAGCTGGTTGACATCTATAATCTAATTAATCATGTGTTTCTGCTAACATGCATTCTTCCATAGATTTTCTCATCTACTATGGATGACTCTCTTGTGGTATACATATTCAATTACATGATGGGCCACTCATTGTTTGAATGCATATTTTTCAGTTCACTCCAAAGGGGCAGGCATGGAAAAATGTCCTTCAACAAGGAATAGGCATGTTATTCAACCTTATATATGCTTCAGCCATGTTTATATTTTTATGCATAGGACTTTTGCTTGTTTTTCAACATTCTTTTTTTCTTGTTCAAAACAAGCTCCCTGAGCCATTTAAAATGGCTGCAAAAAAATACCACATATCTGGCAAATCTGCTCAAGTGGCTGATGAGCTTGAAGGGCTTTATGGCCACTATCTTGCTGCTAGCACAGAAATGAGAAGGAAACTTATCATGGATGTGGTCATGCACCATCCAATCTGAGTAGTTAAAGGGATTAATGCTTCAATTCTGAGTTGGTTTCCCAGCCTAGAGCATCTTTCCTTTCTTTAACAAAATGTTTCTGTCTTTCTTTCTCCAATATATACTAGAAATGTATGAAAGTATTACCTATCAAATCATTCATGAAGTATAACTGTTATCATATTTATTTATTAGCACACACATATATGTACATGGACAACCTCCTTATCTTCTCCCCAGATACTAAGACCCATGAGAAATGCACCAAATGTGTCTTACAATGTATGCAGGAACTTGACCTTCATCTTAAGCTTGAGAAATGCAAGTTTGCTGCCTTCAAGGTTGAATACCTGGGTATGATCATTTGCCCAGATGAGCTTGCTATGGACCCAGTCAAACTTGATGGCATTTGAGAATGGCCAACACCCTCAAAAGTCAAGGATGTTCACTCCTTCCTAGGCTTCACTAACTTTTACCAATGTTTCATCCCCAATTACTTGAATGTCACCTGCCCCCTCCTTGATCTCACCAAGAAGAATCAGCCCTGGAACTGGTCCCCTTCTTGCCAGGATTCTTTCAATGAGCTGAAAAAGCTCTTCCTCTCCCAACCCATCCTTCACCTCCCTGACCCTGCCCAACCCTTCACCATTGCCACTGACACCTCCAAATATGCTTCTGGTGGTGTCCTCCTCCAAACCAATGCCAATGGAGACTGGCATCCCTGCTCATATCTGTTGCAATCTTTCTCTCCTACCAAAAGAAACTACGATATCTATGATAGGGAACTTCTTGCTGTCATTCATGGTCTTAAAGCTTGGTGACACTACCTTCATGGTTCCCCCTTTCAAGTGCAGGTTTTTGCTGATCACAAAAACTTGACATGTTTCCACCAACCTCAGAAACTCAACCATTGACAGGCTCGATGGTTGCTTGACATTTCAGACTTTGGTCTCTGCCTCACCCATGTCCCTGGGAGTTCCCTAGCAGCTCCTGATGTCCTCTCTCGCCACCCTGACCTCCTCCCCACCACCAACAACAATAACAACAACATTACCCTCCTCACTGACTCCTTTTTTGCCAATGTCATTGATGTTGCCCTCCAGGAGAAGCTTGCCTCCTCCTCTGCCTCAGACCCCCTTGTGCTTGACACACTCCATGTGTTACGGTTATCCTTCCCGTTTGTCCCCTTGTTTCCTTTCTCTGACTTACCTATCTTCCTTCACTTTCGATGCCGCGCATCTTTTACTCTTTTCCGCTTACTAAACGCTTATGCGTCCTTTGTTCTCTATCATTCTATGACATTCCACGATTACGCGTTGCTGAGTATATAGTATACATGGTTACAACGATGTACTCTATTCTCGATCTGCGCAATCTAGCGTACTCTTGAGTCACCCTCAGTTCTCTTGAATCCCAAAGTCCCTCAGTCCTCCTCCCAAGGAGTAGTCCTTCATCCCTTCGTCTCTTCGAGCTGAGTTGTACCTCTTCGTGAGTGTCCTGCTCGAGGAATTCCCTTCGACTATTGTCTTGGTCTATCAAGGTACGCTTCGCGTAACACCATGCCACCACTAGCGATGTCCCTGCTTGCTTCTGCTCTTGACTCTCTGACTGGCAATATGATGTTGGCATCCTCACCTACCAAAGTTGTGCTTACATCCCTCCCAATCTCTGCAAATCTGTCGTCAAACAACACCATGATCACTTTGCCACTGGCCACCCTGGGTATTTGAAAACTTGTCAACTTATTGCCTCCAAATTCTGGTGGCCTGGCCTTGTCCAATTTGTCTGAGAATATGTTGAAGGATATGCCCCCTGCCAGTCAGCAAAGGTGAACACACACCCCACTGTTCCCCCTGTATATCCCATTTCTTCCTCCTGCTCCTGCCCTTTCCAACAGGTTTCCTGTGATTTGATCACCAATCTTCCCCCCTCCAACAGCTTTGACAGTCTTCTGGTTGTGGTAGACCATGGGCTTACAAAGGGGGTGATTCTCTGTCCTACAAAGAAATCTATCTCTGCTGAAGTGATTGCCTCTCTTTTCTTCCACAAGGTTTACACCCAGTTTGGCCTCTACAACAAAATCATTTCAGATTGTGGGCCCCAATTTGCTTCTGCCTTTGCCAAGGAACTTGGACAACTCCTTGGATATGATCTCTACCTCTCCACTGCCTATCATCCTCAATCCAATGGAGAAATGGAACATGTCAACCAAGAAGTCAAAACCTATCTCCACATCTTCTGTGGCAACTCCCCCTCCACTTGGTTTCAAATGATCTCCCACACTGAATTTGCCCACAACCACCACCCCCACTCCATCACCAGCAAATCCCCTTTCTTCCTCACATATGGTTTTGAACCTTGCCCCCTCCCCACTGTCATTGCTGAATCCAACCTCCCTGCAGTCAAAAAATGACTAAAGACTCACTCTGCAGCTCAAGACAAAGCTCTGGCTGCACATGAACTTGCTAGACAGGTCATGAAAGCTTGCTCCCACAGTAAATTCACTCCCTTTTGTAAAGGTGACAAGGTTTGGCTAGAAGCCTGCAACCTGAAATGCCTTATCTCCCATCCAAAATTCACTCCCAAGCAAAAAGGACCATTTACCATTGTCCAGGTGCTATCTCCACTCATTTACAAACTCCACCTTCCCTGTACCTGGAAAATTCACAACATGTTCCCCACTTCTCTCTTATCTCCCTATTGTGAAAATGACATTCATGGCCTCAACTTCCTTTCTCCACCACCTGACCTCATTGACAGAGAAGAAGAATATGAAATGGAAAAGGTGATCCAACACAAGGGAACTCTGAACAACTGCCACTTCCTAGTCTGATGGAAGGGTTACTCAGCCAAAAAAGACTCTTGGTTTCCTGAATTGGAGTTCAAACACACCAAGGAAATTCTCTCGGACTATAAGAACCTTCACCCCTCCATTTTCCCTTCATCCTCTTCCCCACCATCATCTCATCACAATGCCCAACATCTTCCCTAGTCACCCCTTCTCTGTCAAAGCTGATGCAGGCTGGAATCCACCTCCTGAACTCCCTCATCTCAAAACTCTGGACCATGCCTGGGATAGCCCATGGCCCCCCTCTCCTATTACTACTGAACCCATCATCAATCCCCCTCCCTTTGCCTTCCATATTCGCTGTGACCCTTTCTCTTCAATTCAACAGGGATGTATGCTTTCATTTCTTGATAACCCTAATCTTTGTATCTCTCTTCACAATCACTTAAAACCTTCATCCCCACTTCATTCTCTTTTTCATATGTACTATGAGCTTTCCCACCTCTACTCTCATGCTGACCTCATTGCTAATGCCACTGCCTGCATGCACCACTCATTCTGCATCCTTGAAACCTACCACACTCTCCAGGGCCTTGTCGTTTCCATGATGCATCAGTTGGAGATGGACAAATTGACATTGGACATTCAGTGCTATGTGGAACATCTTAACACAAGATCTAATGCTAATGGATGATCCCCTGAGGCCTCCAGTGAACCCTTGACTCCAGAGGAGCTAGCCTCCATCAAACATACTGAGGTAGCATGGAACAACAAAAGGAACCACCCTCTACTGGAGATCCATCCCCTTTATAATAGGGCCTGTTTTCATTGTTGCCACCCTTCTCACACCAGGACCAATTGCATCTACTATCATTGCCCTCATTGCAATCAACATGCTCCAGGCCATTCTGCTTATCAGTGCCCCCTCCTTCATCGCCAATCCCCAGCTCCCCTCATTCCCTCCTCCTCCTCCTTGTCCTCTCATTCTTCTTGTGGTTCTCGCAGGTCTTGTGCCTCCTCTTCCACTTCCACTTGTCCTCTTGCACAATGTCTTTCTTCACCCCCAGTCCCTCACAACCCTCTCCCCATCCCTCCTCCCTCCAGTTGTTGTCATCACCAATGTTTCCCCCATTCCAACACTGAACTTCGATGTCAGTCTGATGCCAGCTAAAGGATCCTTGGATGTCAATGAAGAATGGGGATACTCCAACTATGATGCATCTGCTTATGCCAACATGACCAGCTCCCCTGGTGGTGATCACTGTATGGACCTGTAGTTCATCCTTTCTTTTAAAATCTTTATCTCTCACTGCAGTTTTGAATTTACTCTGGGGGTAATGTTATGATTTGCCACTATTCTTTTCCTCTTGTTATCCTGTTTAACTAACATCAGCCTTACCTGATGCTTCTGCTTTGATAGAGTGCTCTAGAACATACAACATGTTTGCCACATGCCATTATCTTTGTTATCTCTACATCTTATTCTTTTTGAATGTTCTTTGCTTAGTCATGATTGTTCTATAACATTCCATGACCTTCCATTGTGCAGTATATAAGCCTAGATACTTCATCCCTTGTACTCTAGCTTAGTCCTGCTCAATTCTACCTTGTTCCCCTTTGCTCCCCTCATTGTAACTTGCTGCTACCTTTTTGATAGGCAGATTTACCTTCAGACCACCTGCTATACATCCTAGCAGGAAGAACCCTTGACCCTGTGTGGCAAGTCCTTCATCCTTACCTTGAATCCTTGACCCTACATTCTAGTTCTTTGAGTCTATGCTTGTTCCTACCTGGACCAAGTGTAACACACAACAGGTTCAGCTCTTCATGAGGTGATTCAAGCTCATTGACCAACAGGATGGACTTGGGCTGTGATTCAAATGAGCCAGACTGGACAGGCCCTAGCTGCAGTGTGTACAGACTGAGCTTGCTCGACAACATTAGCTTCAACCCCTCCCCTCTGAAATTTGTTCAGTACAAGCTCAAGCTCGACAACAACAAGCTATTGGGTGTTACAACAATATAGAGGACCTTGTCCTCGATGTTTGTCATTTGCAAGCACCCACTCACACCAGCAACCACCAGGCTTGATAGAGCACACCCATGTTGCTCCTCAACCATGTGTCCATGCATCTTCTTTTTCCTCTCATCTATTGCAATATCCCCATTTTAGCAATGCAAAGCCATGTGTGCCATTAATGAGCTTGCCATGACTGTTCCTGCCATCATGAACCTCGAAGGCAACCTCAAGATGAATCCATCTGCCAGACTCCCCACCACTGCCAACATGGGTGAACTCAACCACCCAGCATGCTGTCCCACCACAATTCCTGGAAACCTCACCCTCCTCCAGGTCCAAGCTGCAGTCACTGTCTTTCTCTTCATGTTCATGCCAGATTTGCCTCCTCTGGCCAACATGCACACTTCTTGCCCACTCACCTTCAATCCTGGTCTCTTCTGGTTCAGTCTTGCAGGGTAGTTCCTCTCTTCCTCCACTCTCATGCAGCATCTCACCCTTGCTGGTCTCAAACCTCACCATCATACTGTTCCTTCACATGGAGATCTGCCCTAACATCATTGCTATGTGGACAAAGCCCATGACAGTGATCACCATGGTGAAATCTACTCTTATTTTCTCTAAACTGGTATGTTGCTACTCTCTTGGACCACCACATATATTTATTTAGGTCTCTCACCAGTATCCCCTTCAGCATCACATGTCAGCATGATATTACCATTGAAAAATTTCAGTAACTACCCACATCATCACCTTCATATCTCACTGTACCTTCTGGCTTTTGTCCATGTCACTGCTCTTGTCATACATCATCTGCACTCACCTTGGATCAGGGTATGACATTATATTCCTTGAATCCTTAGCAGATATACATTGATTTACTGCTTATGGTGCAAGATTTGTTTCCCACACACTGTGCACACATGTGCAAAGAACATGTGCACTTTGCAGACTTTGTTGCCATGGTGCAACACACCTCTTATTCAGCCCTTTCCCCTCACTTGGTCATATCATGCACTGACATGGCTCACCATCAACAACAATCACTCCCACAAACATCTCTGTGCACTCTTCCAAGATGATAATCACCTGTTTGATGTACAAACTACTAGTGCAGCTCCAGGATATTGACAAGGGTATCCTTACCAACAACTACCTCTATGAGATTGTCACCCATCTTGAGTCTTCAGGCATGATGTTGATACTACAACTGATCATGGGCACAGCATGCATTGGATGAACTTGACAGGGATGGACTCTGTAGTATGTACATGACTGGGGCATCAATGTGTTCCATACACCATCTTCCATCCAATGTTACCTATGTGCCCACCCCTTCAGCAGCTGCTTTTGAGGTGCAATTAGAGGGTCAGAACCAGCACATCAATCTTCTTGACTATTGTGAGGCAGACACACATATACATATCATAGCCTCCATCAGGAATTCCATGCTCTCACACTATAGTTCCTCTCCCCTGCCAGCCCCAGATTATCCCAGCATCTTGGGCTTCAGTGTGCACACCTGCCTTTCCATGGAACATCTTCACCTCACTTTGCTGTTTCATTGCCTGCATGCATTGGATTACTGCACAGAAGTGCATACTCCCATGGCCCCAGGTTGAAACAATCTTCAGCTCATTTTTATACCATATATACCCATGATTTCTGTGGTGATTTTCCACTGCCTTTATGTACATCTTAGTTTACTAATGTTTTGTCTTTTCTAAGCATGAAAAAACTTATAGGTGATTCTAACCTAATCTATTCTAGTAGTCACTGGCCCCAGGAAATTGTGACCCTTTGTTGAGTCCAGCTCATGGAGGTACCTATTGTGGACTCTAGGACAGCATAAGCAACATTGGCCATTGAGATCTCCATGGCTGTGACCAACTGCAATAGCCACTTCTGAAGCTGTATCCCTGAATAAAATTGTGACTATGAGTGCTGTGTCCCCATAAACTCTCAACACTTGCTCTCTGAGAGCTTTCATCTCACATAAGACCTCATCTAGAATATCCTTTATGTCAGGCTTATTCTCTGCTCTCTTGCTGTTGGCTGGCTGGTCATAGCACATCAATTCCAAATGATCAATGTTGACATCCATTCAGATATGCTTTTTCAGTGGCCCATGGTCTAAAATGTGTGTTGGCTTGTGTATAGTATCATCCAGCAAGATGAAATGACTGACTGGTGTTATCAGTGGTTGTTTCAGTATTTTTCACTTTGATTTCTAACTGCTTGTGGGTCTATTGCTGAAAATTGGAGGTTGAACTAATATCAGGATCTTGCATGTACAAACTTACTTTGAACTTCCAGGTGAGAAATGTGATTGACAAGTGGGGTCTTGAAGTAGATGTTGTAGAAATGGTTGACCATCTCATGGTGGACTGGTGGATGATAAGTCATCTTGTCAGCCAGCTGGATGTGGATTGCTAGCTCATGAAAACTGATGGTATATAACATATCCTATCAGCTGGATTCATAATGTCAAATGATTCTACTCACTGCCTGGACTCCCACAGTACTGTATATACTTTGTTTTACATCCAAACAACCTGAACAACTATTGAACATTTGATATTAACCCTTGGTTGCCCAGCTCTCAGTCATCTGATGTATGCAATGCTCTTGTTCTGTTTAGCACACCTGGAGGCTGATAGCCAATCAGCTTTTTGACCACAGTTAGATGGCCTGAAGCTTGGCTGTGTTTTGTTCTGCATCTGATTGGTTAGTGGGGTCTTCAAGCTCCCCTGTTTTGATATAAATGTCACCGACCTGTCAACTGAACCTGAATATCTTCAATCCCCCTTCAATCTGCCACTTTCTTCAGATGGCTGCCACTGATAGTCCCTCTGCTCCAAATGCCTCTGTGGGAGAGAAGTGTGCAGCTTCCAGTGTGCTGCAGCCAGGACCAAGAAAAAAACCATGTGTAGAGTTTGCATTGTATGGGGATCATACTTATTCTATGACAGCACCACTCAAGACCCCTTGGTCCACCATGGTCAACATTTTGGTCACTCTGTTCACACATTCTGCAACCTCCAGGGTCTTATTATGAATGGACTTGTAACCATGGGTAGCAACTATGATGACCTTGAGTCTTCAACTACAGTGTAAGTGCCCATTTGATGAACAATTTCATACCCTTATCCCTCACAGTGAGTGCAATGAGTACTCAGTATTTCATGAGCTACTGAAGATGGTCCCCAGGCTAGAGGATTGACTCATGAAAGCAAGTGAGCAGGAAGTGTTTGCGATTGCTGATTTTGTAAGTTTTTTATGTATTTCTCTTATCTATGTTTAGATGTGAAGTTGTGATGATTGAAAGGCCCATGGCTGTGTCTGCATGCCCCACATTTCTCTTACCTATGTTTATGTACTAATGTCCTGGAACAGATCCAAAGGGGTGTAAATGGTGCAAGGGTGGACAATACAAAGAGCATGAAAGTGCACCTGAACATCATGTCATCATGTGCAAACAAGCTTGCCAAACATGTGAGAATGGCAAGCTTGTTTGCATAACATTTCCACATACCCACTCACCCTCAGTAGCACCATCAATAATTATAATATTCCACATTTGTACAGTTCCCGAAAGAGGAAAATAAGTGTAGTTAGCCAGGCAAGGTAAATGGCACATGCCAGGCAGCATTACTGAGCACATGCCAATACACAGCATACCAAGGCTGCCTGCCGGGCATCCCTGCTCACTGCGTTACATTGACTGCCCTTGCTAATGCCACTACCATGTCCATCATCTCCTACAGCAACAACAACTTTATCTTCATTCTCCTTCAATCCCCATCTATTTTCTTAGTGTAAGTAGTCGTTCTGATCCTATTTTATCTGTAAATCTAGCCATACATGTCTCAACACCTAGTTCTTGTTTGTTTTCATTTTTTTATTCCTTAACAAATTTATTTAGTACATCTCTGAGACTTGTAGCTGCAACCACCTAGATAAACTGGAAATAGGTACTGCCATGTTCAAACTATTATGATAAATGTTCAGTGTTGTGTGCGTTATATATGATATGATGAACTCATGATTTCCTAATTTGGGAGTCAACCTTTGTCACGAAATACCAAGCATTGAATTACAGAAAAGTCAAGTAAAGACCATTATAATTTCATTATGAGGGGACATAAACAACTACGGAAGGAGATACACATTAATGAAATGGAGGAAGTGAAGTTGTACCGTTGTACCATGCATAGAAGCAAAGAACTTAGGAGGTAGTTGCAAAGGTAAACATCACAGGTGCATGAGTAGGAACAGCAGGTGTAGATGAAGGCATTGGAGTGGGTATAGAAGATATGAGTGCCTTTTTCTTTTGTGGTCCATGTTTAACCCCAATATCAGATTGAGTCTTTCTCGGCTTCTTGGTTACTATTACTGGCTGACCATCAACACCTGAGACTGTCCCTGGATCGACAACCACATGAGTACCACCATGGCCTTGCACACTCGGAGTTGTCGGCATGGATACCCTAAATGATAGAATGGCCAGGCCAGTGGGTTGATGAGAAGGTGCAGTGGAATCTCCAAGCAGGGATTGTGATGGAGCACCCAGTCCAGCATTTCCAGTGGACTCATTACCATGTTGTATCCCTGGGGGCATCATCAGACTTGATAACTTGGAAGCTAAGCTGTATTTACTGGTAGACTGGTCCTCTGTTCCTCTGCCGTCTCGTTGTGAATGTGCACCATGTGATTCAGAGCACATCCTGTCCCAGCTCTCCCATTCCAACTGTGTCATTTTGTGGAAGGTTGTTGTCCTAGTTTTCCAAGTGCTGTATAATACCTTCAGTTCTGTCATTGACCCCACATCAGAAGGACTTTGGAATTTCTTGAGAGGCCAGTTGATGACAACAATGCCATGTTTTGCTGTGATTTGGGTGTTGAAATTAGAATAGAACATCTTGACTGGCATTTGCACCATTTTGCCTGTGGACACAAATATGTAGGGCAAGTTGAATAGGCAGAAAGCTGCTTACCGAGTTTCTGGAGGATGAGAGCAGCAGTCTCCTTTTTCAATGCAAGGAACAACTCCTTATAGTTGCTGACAAGTCCTACACTCCATTATCAGGGAGATGTGCTGATATATACAAAGAAACATCTTACCACTCACGCCAGAGATCGACAATGCTTCAAGATGGGTTGCAAAGTGGACCACTGTTGACTGCATCAGCATATGGAAATAATCAGCAATGCTCTCATCAGACACGAAGATGAAAGGGCATTGCAAATGTTCTACATCACCCTGGACAGAGATAAGAATGGTCTTCTGAGCAGTGCGAGCTGACAGGTTGGATAGCTGAAGATTTGAATTAATTCATTACCTTCATACAAAGAATCAAATATGTACCTCCTGAGTGATAGAATCTAGAGTGATACATGAATCGTGAAATGAGCTAAGGGGAACATTGTGCATGGCAATGGCCTTGTTGTGATGGTGTTCCTCAAGATCTCGCATGGCATCCATGGTGGCAGCCTCCTTTTTGGCTTGTGACATGGCATTCCAAGCCAAAGCAATACCTTTTTCAAGCTTGGGTGCCTTGGCATGCTTCTGAGTATCATCCAGGCCTATGTGAGTATTGGAATCAATGCGTGTCTGCATGATAAAGAATTTCATGTACTCACTGTCGTTGTGTTTTTTCACCTCCTGGCAAAGATATGCATTCCAGCAACTTGGGCGTTTCTTGTTTTTGACCTGACATGGAGCTTGCATGATGGCTTCAAAGTAAAACTCGATGCTATGTGAGCCGAACCGCTCTCAAAGCCTCACGGCCTCTTGCATTACCACGTCTTGAGCATGACTCAATGCATCTGTGTACGTGTCCCTTCATTCTTTCCTCTTTTTCTTGATGTCATTCTTCTCAGTGGCAGTTCATTTGATTGGGCTAGGTTTGTGACAATGTCGCCATGGTGTACGCACACTTGCTTTTGTAGTCTTGAGGTAGCATAGGGTAGCGTGCTTTGACACCGCCATTAATGTGGTGGGGGAGTAGGCACAACTAAAAATTAGACATGTCGTAAGAATACATGTGCCAGGGAAAAGCACGGTTAAATATCTACACGGGCTTGGTATGCCATATGTCATGGCCAGCAATTAACTCAAACAAGTACTCAGCTTCCAGTATTGGCATGCCTTGAGAACTAAGAAAGGAAGTAAACTGAGAAATGTCATATGATTCCTTGAATGCATAAATGACAGCCTACATAGCAGATGCTTTGTAGCTGTGGGCCCGGAGATACTTTTCCGCCAGAAGACCAAGAATACCTGATGGAGGGTAATCATCATCCTCAAAATCGTCTACTACACGTTTTACTTCACCGACAATGCCTGCAAGTGAACAAATGAGATGGTATTTGCTCTTGGATTTGGTGGGGGATGCAGAGTCCATATGAAGGTGAGATGTCAGAGTTGATACATGGGATGTGACGAGGGAGAGTGATGAAGCTGATGAAGGTGAGCAAGTACTGAGAGTGTGAGAATTGATTTGCACCTGAAGTTTGAAGGAAGTTGTTAGTGCGGCTGTATCAACAGATTAGTTTTACAACCAGTTAAATAACAAAGGGAAATTTCTTACCGAATGATGATTTGTCCTGGTCTTTGAAGCCATGCTGAGTGGGTGACTTCACAGCTCGTGATGGCTCGATTGCTTTTGAGTTGTGAGTAGGAGATCTGGGCTGTATAGATTTGTGAGGTGTTGATGTCATAGCCAGAGAAAGATCCTGTGTCTTTGTGATCTTGCCCTTCATTATCATGTAGGTGAGCACATCCGAGAATGTTTCCACATGCTGAAAATGACAGATTTCCACCCCATTCATGGCCAGCATTGCATCATCCCTAGGATGTGGTTGAGTCATGAAATGTAGAATAAGAAAAACATACCAGCTTAAATAAATCCCAACCTGACGACCATAGACAACTGGATAGAAACCAGCACAGTCAGTGAGGATTGTGGACAGAACAGATGTGCGGGTGATACTGCACACGATCACTTCAAGTGAAAGGACAGAGTCAACAGCAGATATGAATGGCTGGAGTTTGGAAATGCTCTTGACTTGGCATTTCGTCTTGCAATAGATGGCTAGAGGGAAGGGTGGTGTCGATTTGCCAGCAGCAATGAATGGACTGTGTGATTTGTGGATTCGGCTGACTTCTTCAATGTTCAAAGAACTTACTTACTATGTCTTTTTAAGTCCAGGAGAATTACCTCCAAGGATGTAGCACTGATGGTTGTGAGAGTTCATTGCGAGCCTGTTGAAGACTGGTCGAGAGCTGGGGTGTAAAAGGTGAGGCTGCCATCAACTTGAAAATGTGTACATATTACATACACTTAGTGGAGTTATCAATACATACCCACTTCAGAGTCAGCCATTCGTTCTGGCCCGACAAATGTGTATTGATTGATCAACATACAACATATTTGTGATACTGAATAGTATGTATGTACAAAGTAAACAAACTATGTAGTGAGAGGAGGTAACTCTGTAATATAACTGATAATCCCCCTGACTGTGTCCATGGTCTCCTCCTCCAGACCATCGTCCTGTTCAGTGGCATCATCACTATCTAGATTGATATGCTCTTCTTGAAAAACATCCCTTGCACTTGTCTCAGTGGTCTCCCAAGTGACCAATTGCTTGCCCTTCTGGGCTCCAGGCATAGGACTTCCCAAAAAGCCATGGATGGCATACATAGATCTGTTGAAGGTAAACAAGAATGTGGGCATTGATGTGGCGATGGCACTGGCAATACTCAAGTGTTGCCCCAAAGATGGGACTGGACTCATCTGTAAGCTTCTTGAGCACAGTATCAAAATGCAGATGCTTGTCCATGATGGCAGTATGGAGACACCAGACCTTGATATTGCACTGTTGGATTTCTTCGTGGGCATGCTGAACATGCAGCAATTGCTTCATGAGCTCACGGATGGCAGGCTCAGTCCAATGCTTCTGTTGGATATCCTCTGCTGACTCTGCAAGTAAGGTGAATTCTTCTAAAAACGCATAGTGTGAAACTTGAGACCAATCAAGAGTTGGATGTCCAATCTCGACAGCAGCATCATTATACATATTGAGCACATTCTGAATCATTTTGCATCAGGTTTGTAAAGACTTTGTGATGTGAGTTCTCATCTTATAACCTGCAAAGGGTTGGTTAGTGTTACAATTCCCCCCTATTCTTTTTCTCTTTGTCATTTACATTTGTCACCATTGGCTTAACCCGATGTTTCTACTTTGATAGAGTGCTCTAGAACATGCAATGTGTTCATTGCATGCCCTTATCTCTGTTATCTTTACTTTTCTTTCTTTTTAAACTTTCTTCGCTTAGTCATAGTTGTTCCACAACCTTCTATGACCTTCCATTGTGCAGTATATAAGCCTAGATACTTTGTCCCTTGTACTCTAGCTTAGTCCTGCTCAATCTACCTTGTTCCTCTTCGCTCCCCTCATCATAACTCGCTGCTACCTCTTTGGTAGGCAGACTTACCTTTGAAACCACCTGCTATATGTCTTAGCAGGGAGAACCCTTGACCCTGAGTGGCAAGTCCCTCATTGTTATCTTGAACCCTTGACCCTACACTTTAGTGCTTTGAGCCTACACTTGTTCCTACCTGGACCAAGTGTAACAAAAGGACTAAGCTCTACATCTAGGACTATTGTTACGCAAAGCATACCTTGATAGACCAAGACAATAGTCGAAGGGAATTCCTCGAGCAGGACACTCACGAAGAGGTACAACTCAGCTTGAAGAGACGAAGGGACGAAGGACTACTCCTTGGGAGGAGGACTGAGGGACTTTGGGATTCAAGAGAACTGAGGGTGACTCAAGAGTACGCTAGATTGTGCAGATCGAGAATAGAGTACATTGTTGTACATAACTGTGTATACTATATACTCAGCGACGCGTAATCGTGGAATGTTATAGAATGATAGAGAACAAAGGACGCGTAAGCGTTTAGTAAGTGGAAAAGAGTAAAAGATGTGCAGCATCGGAAATGAAGAAAGAGAACACGTAAGAAGGTGAAAGATGCATGGCATCGAAAGTGAAGGAAGATAGGTAAGTCAGAGAAAGGAAACAAGGGGACAAACGGGAAGGATAACCGTAACATTACCCCCTTCCAAGCCTTGAAGTCCCTGACCTCAAGATCAAGCCGAGTCCACAGAAGGAGGGGGAGGAAAGGATGCCACGAGTGCCTGGGAAGGAGAGAAATTTTCAAAGGGGCAATCTGAGAAGATATGCCCAGCCTCATCACAACGAGCACAAGTGCGAGTAGGACAGAAGCGGTCAGAATGACCCCAATGAGAGCAAGTGGAGCACTGGATAGTGAAGCATAGATAGGATGGATGTCCTGGAGTGTAGACGAGACAAGAAGAGCAGCGGTATTCAGAGCAATTTTCACGATAATGTCCAGAGCGGTGACAGTGGAAGCATGTAGTAGAGGCGGTTGCCGGAGGACGAGAGATAGGGGAAGTGAGGGTTTGAACTGCAGAGGAGAGAACACGTCGTCCATTAGAGCTCCGGAAGAATTGGATGTGGTCTTGGTTGAGGGAGAGGACATGTTGGTCAACGATGAAACCGTCAGAACAAAAGGAGGGGTCATTGACACGATCGTGGGGGATCAGTTGGACAGAGGAGAGGCAAGAGGCGAGTGGCCGAGAGGTAGAGACATTGGGAGGGGCAATTGGCAGAGGAGGAGAGGTGGGAGTTGAGAGGAAGGAGGAAGTAGTAATGGTGGGAATGGAGGTAATGGAATTGAGATATCTATCCTGTGCATCACGAGGAAGAGAGAGGTAAACACGGCAAAAGGTGGGATAAAGAGTAACGGGGTCAAGTTGTTCAACAAAGACATGGAACCCATGAAGATGGAGAATAGAAAGAATACGATCAGGAAGACAACCAATCAAAAGACGGAGAGGAAGTCCAAAAGCTGGCGGAAGATCAGAAGGGGCAGCCTGGAAATGGTACGATTGTACTTTGGAGGTGTCAAGAAAAAGGCGTACGAGTTCCTGAGAGATTTCGTCTTCTTCATAGAGAGGATCAGTTTTGAGGGCGTGGACGAGGGTAGGATCGGCGAGGATGGCGGCATAAAGAGTGTAGATGGCGGAAGTGGGTAAGAATGTGGCCTGTACACGTCTGGAGCGTAACGGAGAGGAAATGGAGAGTGGAGATGAAGAGGAAGATGAAGAAGTGACGGACATGACGAAAAATGGGTGAAGTGATGAAGAAGTTTACGAAGAGTGAGAAAAAGAAAATAACAAGAATCATACGAAGAGGGTGTTTTGTTTAGTAGTTTTTTATGTGAACAGGGCAATCGTCGAAATGGCAAAAGTATTCGTGTTCAAGGAAGTGAGAAGAAGATAAAGCGGCATGACGAAGAAGAAACCAACGTCGGGCACAAGCGTGAGGGGAAAATAGTTGGGCATATGCAATTTTGATGGGGGTTGGGTCCATGCTATCGTAGAGAATGAGTTCGTTTATAATCCAAGAGAATGTTCTTGGCATGACGGAGATTACTTTCCGGTTCCCAGGTGTTTTCTGCTGTGGAGTATCCCTTCCATGCAGTCAGGTACTGATAACGGCCAGGGGATCCCTTGTGTGCGAGAATGCCGTCAACTTCATACTCCTCTTCTCCATCGATAACGTCAGGAGGTGGTGTGGGAAATGAGGGTCCATGTGCATCAGTGGAGCAAAAAGAGGAGAGGAGAGTGGCATGGAAGACATTATGAATTTTCCATGTGGGAGGTAGATGGAGGTGGTAAGATAGTGGAGATAGTACCTGGGAGATTTCGAAAGGGCCAAGTCGTTTGGGTGTGAGTTTCCAAGAGGGGTAAGGGATGCGAAGGTTGGTGGCTTCTAACCATACTTTATCACCAACTTTCCACGGGGAAAACTTCCGAGTGCAGTGTTGGATCATGAGGCGACGGGCGGACTCATGTGCTGCCAAGGCTTCTTTTCGGGATTCTTCCAGGGCAGTGAGGCGGGAGGAGAGGGCAGGAATGAAAGTTTTTCCGAGGGGGGGGTAAGCGCAAGGGTCATAGCCCATCATGAGGGAGAAGGGGGATGTTTTCGTGGAAGAGTGGGGGGAAGAGTTGTGGTGGAATTCAGCAGAGGAGATGAATGAAGACCAGGAGTGAGGTTGATTTCCACAGAATAGGCGAAGATATGTTTCGATTTCCTGATTAGTTCGTTCAGTCTGTCCATCAGTCTGAGGGTGATATGTGGTGGATAATTTAACGTCATAATGAAGCAGGCGGGCTAACTCTCTGGCAAAAGTGGATGCGAATTGGGGGCCGCGATCAGAGATGATGGAGTTGTGTAGGCCGAAACATTTGAAGACATTGTTAAAGAACAGGAGGGCTACTCCTGCAGTGTCAATAGTTTTCATACATGGCATGAGAATTACCCCCTTCGAAAGGCTGTGGTTGACCACGACCAGCAAAGAATCGAAGCCGGATGAGAGGGGGAGGTCTGTGATGAGGTCCATGGAGAGTTGGCGGAAAGGGAGAGAGGTGGAAGAGGGGATGGGAGAGAGAGGGGATGTAGTGGGGTGTGTGTTGACCTTAGACTGTTGGCAGAGAGCACAACCAGCGATGAAGTTCCTAATGAAAGTGGACAAGCCTGGCCACCAAAAGTCGCGTTCGATGAGAGCTTTGGTCCAGAAGAAACCCATGTGGCCCGTGGTAGGTGACATGTGGAAAGAGTGAAGTAGAGCAGAGCAAGAGGCAGGGGGAACATAGAGTCGGTTGCGGAAATACAAGTGGCCATTGTCGAAAGACCAGTCATCGGGGGAGGAACGAGGGAAGAGGGAGGAATTGTCCTGTAGGGATTGGAGCGCACAAACGACGAGGGGGTCGGAGGAGGAGGACTGGCGGATGCTGTCTGCGAGGGCGAGATCGAGGGCAGAGATGACGACTGGGTCAGGGAGGATGGAAGAGAAGTTGTCCAAAGAGGTATCGACATCAACATTTCGAGATAGAGCGTCCGCAGGGGCCATGCGAGAGCCTGGAGTAACCTGCCAGACAATGTCAAAATCCTGGAGGAGAAGAGACCAACAAGCTTGTCAGCGAGAGAGTTTGCGAAGGTCCTTGAGATACGAGAGGTTCTTGTGATCAGTGATGATGGTGACAGGGTGGGGGGTGCCTTGGAGGTACTGCCGCCATTCCTGGAGAGCGAGAATAACCGCCAGGAGTTCATGATCGTAAATGTCGTAGTTGCGTTCGGCTGGGGTGAATGTCTGGGAAAAATAGGCGCACAGGTGTAAATCGCCATTGGCGTCAATTTGGAGAAGGACGGCCCCAGCAGCGAGGAGAGAGGCATCCGACATGATGGTAAAGGGTTGGGAGACGTCAGGAAAAGCGAGGACAGGAGAGGAGGAGAAACGAGCTTTCAAAGAATCAAAGGCACGTTGTTGGAGAGAGGTCCAGAGCCAAGGTTTGTCTTTGCGGGTAAGGAGGGTGAGAGGGGCGACTAGATTAGAGAAGCCTGGGATGAATTTGCGATAAAAGTTTGCAAAACCCAGGAAAGAACGAACGCCCTTGACCGAGGTAGGAGGTTTCCAGTCGGCAATGGCTGAGAGTGTTACGCTTGGTCCAGGTAGGAACGAGCATAGGCTCGAAGAACTAGAACGTAGGGTCAAGGGTTCGAGGTAACAACGAGGTACTTGCCCTATAGGGTCAAGGGTTCTGCCTGCTAGGACGTATAGCAGGTGGTTCGAATGTAAGTCTGCCTACCAAAGAGGTAGCAGCGAGTTACGATGAGGAGACGAAGGGGGACGAGGTAAGATTGAGCAGAACTAAGCTAGGGTACAAGGGACGAAGTACTAGAGCTTATATACTGCGCAATGGAAAGCCATAGAAGGTCATGGAATAACTATGACTAAGCGAAGAATATTCGAAAGAAAGAAAGAAGCAAAGATAACAAGATAAGGGTGTGCGACGAACACGTTGTATGTTCTAGAGCACTCTATCGAAGTGAAGATATCGGGTAAGGCCAACGATAGTAAGCAGTAATGAGTAAAAGGAAAGAATGGGGGCGAATCGTAACATTACCCCCGGAGTACATTCGAAATCGCAATGAGAAACAAAAGGTAAAAAGAGACGGATTAGAGGTCCATGCAACGGTCACCACCTGGGGAACCTGTCATGTTGGCGATAGCAGAAGCGTCGTAATCGGGGTATCCCCATTCTTCATCGACATCAAGAGATCCATTGGCAGGCATGCCAGATAGACGGCGGAGTTCTGCGTTAGAACGAGGGAGACGTTGTTGATGACAACGACCAGAGGGAGGGGGAATAGGGAGAGGTGTATGAGGAACCGGAGGGGATGAGAGTCGTTGGGCAAGAGGGCGAGTGGAGGTGGATGATGAAGAGGCACGAGATCTATGGGAGCGGCAAGAAGATCGGGAGGAGGAAGAAGAAGACGAGGGAACGAGGGGAGCTGTCAAGTCCGGTTCCTCCGGGTCTCCGGAGGTCGGATGTATGCACGAAGGGTCGGAGGTCGGAGGCGGATGCACGGAGGGATGAGGACGGCGGCTTCAGGTAATGCCTGCGCCCTTATACTGACCCAGTCCTCTTATTTCGGAGGGCGGAGGTCGGACAGAGGTTCAACGACAGCAACGAGCTATCGAGGCAGAGAGAGGGAGAGAGAAGGAGGAGCGGAGGGACAAGAGAGGAGAGTAGGAGGTAACTTAGTTGATTTACGAACTGAGGAAAGTCCTCAGCGAAGTAGGAGACTAAATACAAGAGGGCGGAGGCTATGCTAAGGGTAGACGGAGCGCGGACGTGGCGGAGTACGTAGGGCTACATACTTGTGGCGCGTCGCGCTAGTAACGTCAGGGAGGGCGGAGTGCGACAGGGAAGGCGGAGTACT
>JBBPMV010000147.1:0-27804 GCA_038090495.1 Heimioporus retisporus | reverse complement strand
CCTAACCTAACCTAACCTAACCTAACCTAACCCGGAACGCGGAGAGACTCGTCGAGCTCGATTTCCACCACCAACTCTCCCACCCGGAACGCCTCCGGATCAGAACTGCACTCCTCAGTTCCCCCGTATGACCGCTCTAACGAGGCACAGCTCGCCAGTTTCTTGACGAGCAGTCCTTCTTCATCCTATAAAAACATGAATATGAATCGAATTCAGTCAAGTAATAACTTCTAGCAGTTTCAGTTTCTTACCTCCGTCGTTCCAACCCCTGAAAACGGCAGATACGTCTCAAAGCCTCCCTTCCAAAGGATCTTCTGCGTTCCTGATGGGAATCCGATGGAAGAATCGACGAATCTTGACTATACTGTGTGTCACCTTCAAGCACGCAACGTGAAGTACGGCACTTACCGGTGACCGCCTTCTCGTCTCGGTGACCATACTTCCCCATTCATTACGTGCGCGCTCTGTTGTCAGTTTAGCTAATGTTCTGATGTGAACATGCAGACTTACTCGTCTGCATATCCGCATGATCGACTTCCGGAACTTCGACCACTTCTACGTTTCCCTCGTCCCGCTCATCCCTTCTTCCTGTACAGCGCTCCCTCAGACTATCTCTGTACCTGGAATGTGAATAAACACTTACTTTTTAGTTTTTCCCTAGAAAGATCCCCGCGTCGCGTGAATTCCTGAAGGACTTCTTCGACGCTCCGAAACTGGCATGGGACATCTTCCTCGTCTTCGTCTGCAGAGCCCCAGAAAGGGAGGCCACGGTCCGTGAACATGACCACGGACACGTTTCCTGTAGGGTTCCATACTCGAGAAATAACATCTTGTATCGTGATGTTTCTCCAAGATTGGCTTGCGTACACTTCGATCGTAGATTTCGTCAAGTCATACGCGAAGTCCCCGACCTCTGGCGTTTCGGGTCGTGTGCCACCGTTGATTACGTAGAGATTCGCACCTCCGAACCCAACGTCGGTAATTTTGATGCTTGAGTGCGTGGGTTTTGATGCGGAAGTCGCGAGGATAGCGTGCATGGCGTTTCGGAGAGATGTTGACGCGACAAGTCAGATTTACCTTCTTTAGATTTCGCGACGAGCACGTGACATATTTTTTCACGCGCTTACATCAGATTAGTCAAGGAACCAAACGGGATTTTATTTCAACTATCGGAAGCCGTATTTTCATCCGTTTTCACTCTGAAAATCCAACTATCGACCATGAGCGTGTTGTACAGTAGTGAACGTTCTACATGATACATGACTTCGGAGTACGAGCGAAAAGAAATGAGTCCAACACATCCACTCAACTCTGGGATGCTTGGATCGTAAAACGTGCCAACTCGCCCTCCAAGAACGAAATGCGCGCAATCGCCCCCGTTAATATTTCCCTGAGTGAAGCATTATCCGCACGCGAATCCTTCACATCCTTCTGGGACTTTGCAAGTATATTTTTCGTTGTCGGGACGTCGTCCTCATCGGGAAAATTCTGCGATCGATTTCCCTTCCCGCGGGGACGGCGGAGGTAAGGAAGCCCTGTATAGTTTAACAATTGAGTTTAACGTGCATCTATGTGGTATCGTACTCACCCTCGACCTTGCATCGCGTCTTTGCAGCGACACACGGCTGGCATGCCCGTTTCTGGGGATCAGAGGTTAGACCCCAAGTGCATTTGGTTCCCCGGGTCTTGCATGAGTTGCATATCTTCGAAAAAAAAAAGAAAGAAAGAAAGAATTATCCAGGGAAGTTCAAACCAAGTTCTTCGCTCACCTTCGGAGCCGACGACGATTCCACTGCGTCTTCCGATGCTTCCGATACTTCCGGTTCTTCCGTCGGAATGGTACCGTCTGTGGGTCTACTGATGGCCGGATTGCTGGGCCCAGCTTTGATGACTTCAATGTCGTCGTCTTCCCCGTCTGTTTCGACGAAAGCATTGGACTTTATTTTTTTCGACCTCGTCTTCTTTTTTGGGGCTGCTTCAGCGTTTTCGCCTGTCGACGCACACCTCTTTCGCTTGATTCTAATTTTAAGCCCCGTTCCATTTCGGGGGGCGGAAGCCGTGTCTTGAATTATCGCTGATGGTCGAATGATAAGCTGAAAGGCGTAGATTAGATGTTACCATTCTCACCTTGCTGGGTTTCCTGAGTGAGCACTGTCTGCGGCGAAGCTTCCTCCATATCGACGTTATATCCCGTGAATGACGCTAGCGAGACCGTCGGAACCAAGTTCTATGGGGGAATGTGAACACTTACCGGAAGGCCGGAAGATCGGTTCCCTTTCGGAAGATTTCGGAGCCACTTGTATTCGAAATTCGACTATACAACATCATTAAATGGTCGATGGGAACAACAAAAAAAGAAAGAACGCTCACCTGATGGTGGCAACGTATGCCACCACATATCTTCGTTCACTTCTGGCATCTCATCCACTGGAACGTCTACATATTCCTCCCCGGTGATTGATGGGTCGTCCGCACGAACTCTGTCAAAATCGAGCGTGTCGACCCTCATACCGCCTCGGTAGTGGCGGGTGAGCATCGCGTCAAGACTCCCGAGAAGTCTTGAGTGCGGACTTTCTCTGCTGGGCGAAGGTAGGTGCTCCTTTAGGATATATTAAAAACTTAGTATACAGAACGCAAATATAGTGCCACTGACCTGTTCGCGTTGAAGATGGTCTCGCATCCAGAATCCCCACGCTTTCTTTGAACCGTCGATCCGAGGAATCACTTGGAGCGCGGCGTGGACGCGCGCCGTAGCGAAAAGGATGTTGCGTTCGATAGCTCGGGGTGGATTCATTTGGATGCGGAATGCGTTCGGGTTGTGGGAAGAGCGCGTTCTCGCTTATAACAGGACAAGTCTTGTTGTGTTGGTGTGGTGGCTGCTGTTTTGTTGCTTGGTCGTCCACCTTACGTAACGTATACAACTCTTCCTTCGTACCTTCAACGTAGCTCTATCGTCATGTCTGTCAACTTCTCTCGCTCCGAGTTCAAATCGCTGCAAAACGATTTTGCCAAGTTCCTCGTCGACGAACTGAGCGAGCTTCCTCAAGCGGAGCAGGAATACACCAAGGTACGTCGAAGCACTAGAATACTTTATCCCTAATCGTGTCACTTTGGCCTCTTTCCCCACAGGATGTGACCTCCGCTATTAACTTTACCATGAGGGGTTTCAAGGGTAACGAACGGATCAACTTCGAGTTCCCAGATCCCCAGCCAGGCGTTGAGACGGTGCCTAAGTGGCTCAAAGAGTGGACCGACTCGAAGACGAAGCAAAAAGGTGCGTCTTTGCCAGATCGTCTTGCACACAGGCTCATTGCTATAAACAAGGCGTATCGCATTCACGAACGGAACCCTTACTACCTCCGACTCAAGCAGGTCAATCGAACCACCAATACACATCGAGTCAGGATGCCTCCCGGAACGACCAGGCAAGTGGACCTTTTTACATCAGACTCGTTCTCACCTGTCTAAGCAAGGTGCTTGCCGGTAGCACCCCCCACAAACGACCTGCGCCGGAAACCGTCGACAGCCCTCCTCCCAAACGCTCCCGTTCGTCCTCCCTCGGACCCTTGGTCCAATACCACATCGAATACATGACCGAATCGCTGCGCGAAAAACCGAACTTAGCAAAGAAGGTGTCCGTACTCAAGCTCGCAATAAAGGCGTTGAAATATGGTGCCAGCCCGTTGGTACTGAAGTGGCACGTCAAGGACATCCAACGGAGCCTCTCGCCTTCGGAGCAGGACATTGCGGAGCAAATGGAGGTACTGATAGAATGTCTGAACGTCATGTACTGAGTTGTCACGACACCCCAGGACTTATATAACTTTATATTACATTGTCATCCAGACCTACTAAGTGTTTTTTTTAATGTTATCCGTCTGTCGTCGTGCTTATGAAGGAAGGTTTTGTAAGTCTCGTAAGCACTTAGAAATGACCTTGGTCGTCGTGATGAAATCTCCTCGTAGATGGACTTCCGCTTCTTCCGAGTTCCGAGTTCGCACAAATACATTCATTCATCCCCAACGGTTTCTGGGATAACTTCTCTCGCACACTGCTGTAATCCATACACACCAGTATTACATTGGAGGGTAATGCACAAAAACAAGATTGCATGCAATATATCTCTCAGGTTTTCAGCTTGGAAAACCTACGAAACCTTGACATCCGAAGCTCCGAGATGGCTACCCTCAAGGCAAGCCTCTGCCCCTCTCTCAGATTATCTGCCGAGTCTTTCCGCATATCTGTCGACTCGTCCAATAATTTTAAGGCTTCTATCTTCACCTCATCTTCTTCTGATTCAAGTGGCTCTGCGAAAACCACTGCCTTGGCTCGCTTGCGGCGAATTAACCTGCCTGTATCGATTCATCAGCTGAGGCATCAACGAGAGAATTCATAGCTCACCAGACAATGCGCATCCAATCTTCCGTGACGAGCACCTCTCGCATGCACGTGAGTCTTTGTGGGGAGTCGAAGGCCATGTGCAAACGGAACCGCTAGATTTGCATGCATCACATTCCTGACACATTCCTGCCGTCAAGTGTGCCATCGTATTTTTTTTTTCAACAACACACCTTGTGTACTTCCGGAGCTTCCGGTGTTATTGGACATCTGCCGATGATTTTGCTCGACGAAGCCACGGCTTGGGTACCACGTGCCTTGATGGATGGTACAGCAACGTACATTACTGTTCTTTTCTTTTTTCTTACTTTACGAGCGTCTCCGTCTTCTTCTGTTTGCGATGCTTGCCTTTTGCGGGTCTGATTTGAGCTTGGCAGCTCCGAGGTGTCCCTGGCTTTCTCAAGTGCCGCCTCAGCCAGCTGATCCAGCTGATCCGGATCAAGCTCCCATGTCTTGTCCTCGCGCATAGATTTAAGGATGGGGTCCAACTCTTCATCCCATGCGAGTGGCGGCTGCGATACTCGCCTTTCGCGAGTCTGATTCGAGCTTGGCAGCTCTGAAGTGTCCCCGGATGTATCGACCTCCTCGGCTATGTTGAGTGCCGCCTCAGCTAGCTGATCCAGCTGATCTGGGTCAAGTTCCCATGTCGTATCCTCGCGCATAGATCTAAGGATTGGATCCGATTCTGCATCCCATGCGGGTGGCGGCTGTGAAGAAAAATCCCGCTGTTCGCCGATAGTGGGTGTGGCTGCAGGAGCGAGGGAACTAACTGCAAACGAGAGCGATTAAAACGATAGAAAATCGCATATTTGATATATTTTAAGATGTACCTTGTGCAATATTCTTTCACCAGCGGATTTTCGGCTTGGGTCGTTGCTTTCGTTCGAGTGCGGGAAGCGTTGAGGGGGAACAATGCACAGGGGCATCCATGCGAATCGGGTCAACGGCTCGAGTAGACACAGACGCGCAGTCGTGTGTGGTTGGCAGTAATGCTGGAGGGTCTTCTTTTTCGGGCGTTGTTGTGCGTGCGTTGCTACTGACAATTCCTGCAGGGAGGGGATAATAATGCAACGCGGGCGTAGCAATGAATATGAAAATATACCTTCGTTCGTCGTATCTGAGGTTTTCCTTGCTGTTTCGTAGCAAGTCCGGTCCGAAGAGAGGTTTCCTAGCATTTGTCACCATCGTTTCTACTTTGATGCCACAAAATTCTTCCTTACTTTCTTCCGTAAGAGACTCGTCGGGGGTCTTGGAAATCCTCAAAGAGACTGGATGCGTTCTAGAATATTGTCGAACCAACTTAGAAATAGTTTACTCACCGTATGGAGGTAACACTTTCCACCACAGACCTCCCGTGAGCTCAGGGAGATCTGTGTGTACATCCACATAACAGGAGCCAGCGACCAAGGGGTCGTCGCCACACACCTCGTGGAAGCGAAGCGTGCCCCACCTCATTCCACTTCTATAGTGACATTGAAGCATCCGAGAAAGGCTTCCGAGAAGCCTGGGGTGCGGAGATATTTCGCTCGCCTGTGGAAGTTCCCCGATCTGACAAGAAAGGTTTCATACGGGTGTCGTAGTGAATCGGAATTTATCACTACCTCGCGCGCAAGGTTATCCCGCATCCAACCTTGCCACAGTTCTTTTGGTTGAACTATCTTTGGAATTATCCCAAGTGCTGCTTGGACGCGAGCTGTAGTTAGTAGCACCTGTGGATTGATGATAGCATCCATGAGGGTGGTAAGTTTAACTCCTAAAAGTTCAAACGATCGTTGTTGGGATCGATTACATAAGGAAGAAGAAGGCACGTGATATTACCCCGTTGATCATCGGGAGCGCTGTCCACTAGGGTACGGGCGAAAACCCGAAGGTTAATAACCGGTTAGTTTTTAGCAGCTTATTAACTGGTTAATAACCTGGGGGGTCTACCTCGGAGCTCGCAAGGGGTTATTAACCATCACGTGACTATGAGAATGGAGCTTGGACACGCACGTTTAACGTTTATCAAGCATCAGGTTCTCTCATCGTCAGACTTCTGTCCTGTTAGTTGTACTTCAGAAATCTGGCATGGTTTTTGCAGCCCGAAAAATTACACCCTGGTACCTTAGATGGTAAGCGCTATACATAGTTGAGAGACTTGTCTATTCCGACGGCTTTGCAGGTCCGGATCATAGAATGCAGCTATACCTATTCTCGTTCTCCGGATCGCTTTATATCACTAAAGCGACGCATGGTTTCTATGTAGTTATTTTCCCTGCCCTGCTCCCAGCTACTCACTTGACCATCAATCAAGATGTAGCACGAACTTTCAATATACTCAAGGGGACACTGTCGAGAGGTTCGAAAGGCATCGAGATGCTTACCATAATCCTACCACCCATCAAATTCAAGTTTTTCCCTCAGAGACTCTGACTGCTTTCATCAACTTTCGCCTACCTTCATGCGCACCAATATTTTCGTATGCTTGCATCTGATACGCCGACTACACTTAAAGTGGATGCGCTTCAGACTCTTCCACCACCACCCCTCGCGACATTCGACAGCTTTTGTCGGCAAGCAGTCCTTACTTGGAAAAATGGGAGCCGGTCAATTGTGTACGCGCACGCAAATAATTCTCGTCTATTCCCCTTCTGGTTGCTACCCTTCTGGCAGCCCACATCTCTGAACTGCACACCAGCCAGATGGGCTGGCGTGCTGCATAACAATTCCTTTTGCAACTTACCCCAAATCACCACGAAGCTATGGTTTTCAGTACTGGGTGACCCGCACGGGTACAGCATACCCATGCAGGTCTCGGGTGCGGTTGTCGACCGAGTACGACTGTGCCTGCTAGGGTACGCGGCCTTGATACGCCAGTTCGCTAGGTACACTCCCATGCCTTCCCCGACGATGATGCTGCCTTGCCCACCCTCCTCGTCTTACGACGACAACAACACCGGCGTATGTTATCGTAGTCGTCACGTTATTGTTGCTGCCGCCGCTTCGCCCTCTCGCCCTCGACCATCTCCATCGCCTACCGCTCGTCTCACCGCCTCCCCTCGTCTCCCTCAACCAGACGCCTATCGTCGTTAGCGTCCCTGCCGCCTCAACTCGTTTCATGCGACGGCATCAACAATGGTGCGACAACCGCTGTATCGTGGTCGTCACGTCGTTGCTGTTGCCGCCTCGCCTTCTCGTCCACCACCACCTCCGTTGCCTGCCGCTCGTCTCGTCGTCCCCCCTCGTCTGACCTGACAGTGGTGACAACAGTGCAACAACCGTGATACGGCGGTCGTCACGTTGTTGTCATTGTTGCCGCCGCCGCCGCCCCACCCTGCCTCATGACGCACTAGAGGCATAGGTTGGTGGGTGGGGTGATCCTATCGGGTGTCGGTACGGCGGCCCCTGTGCGGTACCTAGCATTTACCCGCACCTTTGGGCAGGATGCGAGTATACCTGGGGGTGCAGGTGCGGGTGTCAGCTCTGCCACCTTGACACCCGTGCAGTCGGTAGCAGCTACCGACACTCAACACGAGGCGCAAAAATGGCAATCACGTGACCGAGTGTTAATAACCGTTAATAACTGTTAATAACCACCCGCAAATTGTAGACGAAGTTTTTAACCAGTTATTAATAGCGTGGGGAGTTTTCGCCCGTGCCCTACTGTCCACCACCGTTCGCGCTCGCTTGTCTTACCCCACACAGATTGTTATCGGCACCTCCTACAAATGTACAGTTTGACAACATGACTTGGATTCACAGTAAGCACCTCGTATATATACCATGGACTGGATCGTAGATATCGATAGACTAATATGCAGCGTGTAATATAGTGAACGACCCGTTGCCAGGATAGCTGGGCTTCAGCAATTCCTTCCTTCCAATAACCGCATTTTCCCCACAAGGTCCCAGCGCACTTTGAGCCCCATATAAATGCTCCCCACCTAGCCTAGGTCCAACTTGCTCCAAGCGCAGCCCGGGATCAGTTGGAGAACCCGCTGGATGCCATCCCCTAGAGGTATGTGGCCGTTCCCCATCCGTCACCGAGCCAATGGCTTGTTTCAACAATGACGACACCATTTGTGCAACTGCGTGCCTACGGACACATGACATGCACCCATGCTCAACCGCACGCTGGGTGGCGACTGTTGTTGTCCCCAAGCCTGCTTCAACGCCCCATTGTTGCAACTTTACCCCTGCCAGAGACGTGAGCGACGATGGTGACTCGACAGCTACGAACGCGCGGTTATTGTACCGTCATCATCAGACAAGACGAGGAAATTGACGAGGCGAGGCGGGATGGTAGCAATGGAAGTGGGCTCGTCAGAGAGAACTGATGCAGATCTGACCACTCGCACAAAGGTGTGCAGGGAATGAGTACAGGCAGAAACGATGCCCCCGACGACGTTCGAGGGCAAACCCCTAGACGCCAGAGTTGAGGCGAAGAGTAGTCGGGACGGCCACGGCGTGTCGAGAAGGATGGAAAGGCCCAGTGCACTGGCGCATGAGAGCAACCATCGATGAACTCTGACGAAGTCGATCAGGAACCACCACCACTCGACAACAACTTACCCAGCCCGCCAGTACCATGGGTGCAACGCAAAGGAAGAGCACGACGACGATCGCAGAAGTCTAAATGATTCAGGTGTGGTTAACAGGTAAGCATTTGGCAAGGTTGAGCGACAATAACGCGTCGTTTACCTACATCCCCCACATCAATGAATCCGTCATCTGATGGCTCCACCCTCACGAACCGAACCGCACTACTCCGGTTCTGAATCCAAGTTATAGTGGTGGGTTTGTAGGCACGCACCGCTCGCGAGCACCGCACCAGGTTCAGGCTGTCAGCAACGCTGTCCCCCTCAGCCGTACCGACAGTCCCGCAGGTCGCGGACAAGGCGTGCCCCATGGTTGCGGCCACGGCGGCATTTGTTGGCTTTGCTGACTCGAGCGAAGCGCATAGATAGAATCCATGCAAATTCCCATAGTCATCTCCCCACCAACTAGGACAAACTTGCCCTAAGCGAGTGGCAGAAGATGAGCTGGGAGAAAGATACACCATGCTATTGGCAACCGATTATGGATAACGGACACCAATTTCCCCGGCCTGGTCTGAAGCAGAAGCCTCAGACCCTACCCTGACAGATGCCACGGGTAGTAGGGATAGAGAAACTGAGCACCTAGAAAGCTAGAAGGAGAAGAACACGTCGTGGATGCATGGCCTCCTGGGTAGGCATCTTCGTGTCTGAGCCATCTAGCCTGCACAGTACTAGTAGCATTCTAGAGCTTGAAGCGATAGCAGCCGAGCATGTCAAAATACTTGGCCTCCTGGGCAGGTATATCCATGTCGGAGCGTTTCGCCTCGAGTCCAGAGGTGATGGGTCTGGCGCTACACCATCTCTCTGAGCCCAGTCTAAAGCAGATGCCTAGAACCTGACCCTGACAGATGCCACGGGCAGTTGGGAGAGAGAACCCAGCAGGTGAAAAGAATATGAGAGTACACGCGGATGCATGGCCTCCTGGGTAGGCATCCCTCGTACCTCATTTTCTTACAATCAACCGTGGGCGACTCTGAAAGAGCCAGAAAACCCTTTTCCGACCAAAATTCGCCGCCCCTTAGCGGACCTTGAAAATTTCCGGAGAGACTTTTGAGTGGCGTGCGACTTTGGTCGGCAGCCTCCCGCGGGAATGTTGGGAACGTTGTGATGTCAATCTTGAACGGGGTATTTCAAGGGTGTCGTAATTGATAGCCTTAGATAATACACCATGGTCCATTATCGCACATAAATTGATCATATATCTCTCAATCATGGAATCTCCGCGCGTCACGGCACCGGAAGGAGCCATATCATTCGACCCATTTTTTGATCGCCGTATATTTCGCCAGGAAGATATAAATTACGGGAAATTGAGTCGCTAGGCATCCCGAGCTGAAAACAACTATGAAGGCTTCGGAATAAACGGTAAGTGAACGACGGAACAACCAAGAGAAGGAAATAAAAGAAAAATGATCTTCACACTACATGCATTGGCGCACGTGAAACTCGGACGATATCGGAGGCTAAATAAACTACCAAACTAGGAGTGAGGCTTCCGGAGTTTCCGGAATGCGCGGGAATGTTCGGAAGAACCAGAAACGTTTCGGAGTAGGTGCTCGGGTCCAAACTTTGCAAGTATCGGATATTTTAACGCGGTGAATACCCTTCACCTACTACGTTGGGCTACGGTATACGTTTCCAGATAAAAGCAGCGCAGGCTTCAGACATTAGGTACAGCGCATTACTCCCAGTGTTTAACCAAATACTCCAAACTCCACCGTGCCTGCAAATACTTCTTTGCCATGTCCAATGATCTATGGGGCATTGTGATCCCTATTCCCTGAGAACGACATTTTCCTCCACGCAAAGTGGATGCCCGTGGAGCGACTGTTCCATGCATTTGGTCTCCTTTGAACCACCTATGACCTGGTAAGAACTCTAATGAAGCCCAGACCATAGAAAAATATACTTACCACACACAATTGTCTACTGTTTCAAGGACCTTTCCCCAGCGCCCAAAGAAAAAGTTGAATTCATCGTCGGAACAGCCATCCTTGAATATTTGATATGACACAGTCCAAGTGTCATCCTTGTCCAAGTGCTGCGGTGCTACATAGTTCCAGCAATGATACGCAGTGATTCCATAACTTCCGAGAACGTTTGCTTCCCATCCAAGGGTCTTCATATTGGAGACCACATGTGGGGCATGTGGCTGGATGCCCGCAAGGACACACTCAATATCCTATGAATGACATTCATCAGAGTTTTCCCTAAATGTCAGAGAAAACATACAAAAGCATAGGAAAAAACGGTGTAAATGTCTTCCTGGTTTATTACTGTAGTGGATGGATATGCTGTGTAACCATCCCCGGGACGTCCTCCACAAGGCTGGCGGAAGCCCACGGGACGCATTTCTCCATGACCTAAGTCGTTCACGGCTCTCCCACGCGTCAACTTGTTGGTTAAAGTCCTGATCATTGCCTGGTGTTCGGCTAAAATTTGGATTTGTTCATGCTCCAGCAGATTGAACATGATTCCAGCAACCTATAGCATCATTAATGGATTGTTCCATGTGAAAATAAATAAAGTACTCACCGGATCTCTGCTTTCATGATCGACAAGGTGAATAACTTGCTGTCCACAACGTTCAAATGTATCTGGCTTGTATCTTAAGACTTCAACGTCCATGTCCTTCAATGCAACAAATTTTTTTTTCAATTTTGATGTTCGAGTCTAGTGACATCAGTTGCAAAAATGGAAAACAAAACGATAACATATATGGTGCACTTGCCGATGAAGTTGGAATGTCAGTCTCATCAGCTACGACCAAACGGTCTCTTATGTAACTGATTGAGTCGCTGGTGCGAACCGGGAGATACCGTATGCATTTATCCTGATCTTCCAAGTGATCGCATATGTGACAAGTGCTGGCGTCGAAATTTTCTTCCGCGTTCCGGTTCCGGTTCCGGTTCCGATTGCCGTGAGCATCTCTCAACCAATCCTTGCGATTTTGCCGTAAATTCCTGCTCAAAGTCAGAATGATCTGCATATCATCTGATAAACTCCATTTCTTCCAATCCTCTTCTGTTAGTCTGCACAGAGCACGATACATGGTGATGATATCCTGAGCGGTGAACTTTCTCTGACATCAGTAATGCATGGAATGTGAGACACATAACCTCACCTGCGATTTATCCCCTTCACCATCCGAGACATGTGGAATAACCCAGTCAAAGCAAGAAGAAATGAAGTTTTGTTCTGAGCAGATGAAAAATAGGGAATGTGGCTTGATTTCCATCGGAATAAGGTTTCGCTCCGAGATGGTCTGCAAGAACTCCCGAGGTGACATCTGTTTTCTGTCCCTCTGTTCTTTCACAGATATCCTTCTGCCGATTTCTGCTTTTATGACTTCTGTAGACATTGGAATGAAACCTTGAGTAAAATTAGCCAGACAAAGGAGAAGTGTTTCCCTCCACTGGTATTTCCTGAAGCTGGTCTGCAAAAACTCTGAGCGGTTTGCAATGGAAAACCACTCTTTTGAAACTTTTGTGATGAGAGATCCAAGTCCTGACAGCTAAGGGAGATTGTACATCAGATCAATTAACTTGAAGGACAATAATCCATGGGGAAGCAAACACTGACTCGAATGTATTTCTCAACCTCTTCTCTCCTTCTTTTTGATTTTCCAAATTCTCTCATCTCACGCAGAACAATGACTGCCTCCTTCTCTGTGTCCTGAATGCATATACATTTGTATTAGTGAAGCTGTTTCATGGGATATCCCTCACCTCGCCCGGATTTCTGGTAAAGAACTCGGAAAGAGCACAAAACCATTTTGAAACCATTCTCCCAATATCGCTATCACACTTCTTTTTTTCCTGCTTGATCCTTCCATCTAGATCATGGTCGGCAATTTCTGTTTTTGAATCGATATCTTCTATGTGATCACTTGAGCCTGTTACAAAAAGGCTTTCCATTGATGTGTGCTTTGAAATTTTTGTAATTAATTCTTGTATAATGAAATAAGGGAAAGATGAAAATTACCATGGCTGGAATGTAGTTCCCTCCCTGATAAGAACCAGATCCATCTGGAAGTGTTGAAATGTTCAACAGTTCCGCCCAGAGGTTTGAGCATATGATCAATGCCATCTGGTTCTGAGTGTATGCACCAGATTCCATCCCAATATCATCCAAGTATTCTTTTGCCATGGAAACCTGCATTTACAGTGAGAAGTTATTTTCTGGATAAAATACCCACTCACTGCCGACACGTCTTGAAGAAACTGACTACATACATTTTTCTCCCACTCTGTGATATCTTCTGGTGTATCACATGGAAAGAGAACGCGCTCCATTATGATCTGGTACCATTCTGAAGCACAAAGATGATTGAATTTAGCCAGAGCAGACATGGTGTATGTGAGTTACTGATAATAATCACGATTGTATCCATCACTGGCAAGTGTGAGAAAGTTCTGGCGTGCGAAAAGAGCACTCTTCTGGCCAATTGGAAATGAAACGAGAACAAACCGAAGCCGAAGCCGAAGCCGAAGCCGGAAGGCCAAACAAACGCGGTGCTTTAAATTGAAGTTTTATATGTAAAGGAATGCTATTTTGCATGCTGCGGTTCCATACTATTTCTGTTTAAACCGTAGATTTACCTACCAGAGATTCTGGAACCTCCGGAAAGGGCTGTTCCGAGCCCGGAAAGGACAGGACATCCGGAAAGATTTTCAAGAGTACTTCGAAAATGAAAGGAACAGGAAGTAATAGGAATACTCCGGGATGTCATCGCAATATATATTGCAAACATCATTACTTCCAACTGTGCACCGCAAAATCGACTGTGCATGGTATCATTCCGGGGCATTCTTCTAGAATTAGCTCCGCTTGGACTTTCACTATAAATGCTACACATTTCGTAGTAGATATAGCAGTGCAATTAGATTATATCTCTTGCCCTCTAAACTCCTTATTCTTCGATCCGGCACTCTTCCGAGTATAAACTCTCATTTCGTTGTACTGCGCATCAGAGAGTATCACACGCTAGCCGCATCACTGTCGCACTCTATTTAATTTAGTTCCTGTTCTGCTCTCAATCACTGCCTGACCAGAAGGTTTTGCGTACTCTTCCATGCATAAAGTCTGTATACATGTACATTTGGAAAATCAAGCATATCGCGTGCGCTTTGGTTATTGTCTTCCTTATAAATTTAACCCATTCTAAACATAACTGGGATGGGAAGAACATGGAACAACCTGTGCGTTTCCTGCTACGCATGGAGGATTTTCCAGAAGTTCCGGAACCCGGAACGCCGGAACGCCGGAAATGGGGAATTCCAGAATAACAAATCATCGACATTACTTCAGAAGGTCGTATACATAGTTAATTTATACATGGCTCTGTATAACCTGTACAAAGTCCCTCAAAAGATCCAGATGCAAATCTAAATCCCTGTTTTTTTTCCTGCTTCCCAAATCAGCTGCTCTGCTGATTTCACGATTGAAACCATCAAATCCCTTTCCATGCTTTACCACGGAGATTGCTGTCTGTAGTAAATGTAATGATTCTAAAAACTCAGAATCTTCATCACATGCACTGATTCCATAGACTAGTTCCATGTGAACATCCAGCAATTGAGAAAACGTATCGAGGACGTCATTCAATATCGGACACGGCGTGTCTGTATGAGCATCCCCGGGTAGTGCATAACCTTGCATAGGCTAGATTATACGTTAATTGCATTCATAAACTTCAGGTAATGCTTCAGAGTACTGTACCTCGTGTGCATCCGAGATGCATGATCGTATTGCGAATCCTTCTGCCCTCTCTAGTCCACGTATAAGGACAGTTGCCACTTTTTGACAATCAGCTTTAATCCATAGATCAAATACGGATTCCCATTTATTTTGGTTCTTGAACTCCATGTTGAGGTATATAACGCGGGGAGCATGATCGCCGGACTCGGACTTATTTTTCCGAACATGATTAGCAAACTGCCGAATCATTCTTTGTGTCCCGATTACATGCATCCCTGTTCCAACCACGATCAAAAGATCTATCGGAAGATCGTTCGAGAGATCGGTGATCTGAAATTCCGTAATTCCATCAGAATCAGGATGTTGTTGCCCATATAATACCACATCCGGAAGCATCGTTGGCACCGTCCGTTTCCGCTTCCCTGCTTCCCTTCTGAATTGTTCTTCTCTTTCGCAGCTGGTGCAATGAGGAAATGTTCCACCCAAGAGCTGTTGCAAGTGAGGGCTAATTTTCTCTACTGCTTGACAAGACTGGCAGTAGATATACTGCAGATTGCCATGTAGGGGAACACATTTGGAGTGCCGATCTTCATTTGCAGGCTGACAATGTGACCGATGGTATGTTGAAATCCCCACTTTGAGTTCTAGTCCATCGATGTTCTGTGTGTATACCCGGACTAATGACTGGCGATCATCTAGGAGTTTCAGTAGCTGGTGAAATTGAGTCGGCCGGCTGTTTGCCGTCTTGTCTGCAAGGCTAGCAATAAATCTGCAAAAATATGGCCTCCTATTCATGTCCTGCGTTTGAATAGATAAGTTGTTTAATAGAAACTTCTTTTCCCTCAAAGACTTGCCGTTATCATCGAAAGTTGAAACATATCCTTCAGCTTTCTTCGTGCTAGATCTGGAATGCCTGGAATGTCTTGTTTGCTTCTAAAGTCAGGTATTCCAGCTTCCACAGAAATGCCTGCCCCTATACAAAAGGCTGCATCAGTATATCCAGCCACATGTCAATTTTATTAGATTGGCATCGAATACTTGCCACATATGACAACAATTCGCTTTGCATGCAGGACCGACAACAGCAACGGTCGTATGCAAGGATCTTCTGTGGTTAAATCTGAGCAGTTTGGGATGAGCACATTCATCTGTGGGGTAGGTATGTAAGAAAATGAAAATGAGGAGCAATGTCTTCAAGAAGGATTATAATTTGGTAATCCAACCAACGTCGTCATTTTCTATTTTTATCCATATTAAACAGCCAATGTCACAACACTCTAACCGCCAGATTTCATCTTCAATAGTAGGTACTTGGTCATGTGGTAAGTAATATCTGAACCAGGAAGGATAGCTGAAAAGGAATACACAAGTGCTTAGGAAATGCTGGCGGAAATTACATTATCCATTATAGGTAATATGAACTAGGCGGGCACTAACGGTGCTCCAGGAGTTTGTCATCTGACCTTGAAATTCCAGTGCCTGGAGGTACCGGAAGCACGAGAAGGAGCCCAGAACTTGCAAGTGAGCTAGGTTTATATATCTATTAAAGCTCTCCAACGTAATCCCTTGGGCATAATACATATTGCACGACTGAATGGACTCTTCCGACGTTCCGAAGCAACGAAGGCCGGAAGTCCGGAAATCCGAGGCCTTGATTAATGTCAAGGTATTGGAAAATACCGACGGAACAATTTCATACCCACATTTTGTATAGTTATGAGGGCTAAATTAAATTTTCACTTTCAAGAAGGAGTCCAGAATTGATTGATTGATTGGGAAATAGATGGGACTCGGAATGAACATGAAATTACACCTGAAGGATGAATTGCTGTAGCCAGGAAGAAATGATGTTAATATCTTTCTGACAATCATTATTATCTAAATCCAGCAATTTCTGAAGAGATATGACCAGTTCCTCCTGATGCTTCTGGACCGACACATTTATTTCACTGCATACTTCCTGTAGAAAGTTCATAAGCTGATTCCAAGCATTAGTAAAGATAATTAATTATATGAGTATATGTACGTACATCCTCGAACCCATTTAGAGACTGTCTTGTGAGCCAGCGAACTTTGTCAAAGTTGTTCAAGAAGCGTTTGACATCGATGTCCTTCATCGAATGATATTAGACAGGAGACAAGCCATGTGTTGTGCATTTAAAATTATTTCTACACTCACTCCTTCTGTAACATTCAAAATGTCGTGTAGTTCACTAAAGGATTCTAGGATGTTTTCCCAATTCAGGTCCCCAGTGTCATTGGTAGGAAGATCGGGGGGTGCATGAGGAAGACATTTTAATATGAAAGGTATCTTTTAAATTTAGTTATGAGTGAATTGATATAGTTGTAAGCTTGGACTACTTACAGGCTCCTCCGGTACTGCTGTCTCAGCTGCTGCCGGAACAACCGGAAGATTGATCCCGGAAACTGAGGCCCCAGATCCCATGACCTCACGGTGTGATCCAGAATTTTGAGATGATTGGGAATCTGAGAAAATGTGAATGAATATAGATATGAAAATAAGTGAGTCATAAAATAAATTTCAATATAAACCACCTGCAACATCATCCGAAGAGTTCCAAAACTGCCTAGAACCCGCTTTCTTCATTGCTTCCTGCATCTCATTAAGCAGTTTACTCAGCTTTGAGAATTGATCAGGCATGAAATATCCATTCTCATACTGGGTATTCCACCATGAGAGCCAGTCTAATTGATATTAGGATTGTTGCAAATTCTCATGGCTGGAATGAAAGCTCACCAAGCTCAAAAATATTCACAGAGTAAGGGTCTAACCCATGCTCTTTCATGATGCTCAAGTATTCTCTTCTTCCCTCCTTGTCATGACGGCATAGCATGAACTCTCTGTGAAGCCAGCAATGGAAAGCTGTTGGACATTTTCTGCGTTCAAAGCAAGTAAGGGTATTTTGAAGCAAAATGTTGAGATATGCTCGCAGGGAAACCCAATAAGTCTTGTCTTCTTCTTCTTCATTTTCCCATGTTGAAGATATCTCTTGATTTATGAATGAGAGGAGTTTGATGAGGAAAAGATATGGGAGCGGAAAGGTATATGAATCTTCTGATGTATTGCATCTGACATTGTGAGGATCCCTGGATAAACCAAACACCTCCAGCGGATCTTGAAGGGAGGACACATAATCAAATGGAATATCACCATATTCTTGTGCAGAGTCCATGGAAGTGTACTTTAGACTTTGTTGAGAATTTTATCGATGGCATAGCCTAATGCATATAAATATAACGTAATGCTGACTGTGTGGCAAAACCCCCTACATCTGTTGAGCAGCGACACTTTTTGCACAATTCCTTAGCCCTGATTCTTTTCCCTGCAGCCAAATGAATGGAGTTGCCGAGGGATTCCATATATGAATGGTCAGGAGTTGTCCATAGACACTCGATCTAATTTTAAGTGTAGAATCTAAAAAAAGTCGGAAGTAGAGTTACTGTGACACAGGCCAACATCTCAGACTCTCTTGGGTGTGCAATGATGAAATGGTCAAATCATATAGCACAATATGTTCAGAATAATGAAGTCCTGATATAAAGAAGACTTCTCTGAACCTATCTGAATAATTAATTACAAGCCAATAACCATTCCAGCACTTTAGTTCCGGAAACGGAAGTTCTGGAACCTACATTTCTGGAACTACACTCCCAATTTTTCTACTAAAGAGAGAGGGGATAGTTACATGGCTAATTTACTATTTATACACTCTCTGTTGTGTGCAGTACAACACATAAAAAGGGATACCGTGTGAGACTCACTGTTTAAGCAGAGTTTAAACTCGGTAGAGTTACGGATTGAAGAATGGGAGTTAAGAGAGCAAGATATAGAATCTTATTGCACTACTGTATCTAATACAAAATGTACAGTATTTATATTCTGAATCTGAGCAGAGCTGATTCTTGAAGAATGCTCTTATATGATATTATGCGCAGTGTGCACAGTAGTGCAGTCAGCATGATATCATGCGGAGTCGACTGTGCAATGCGTAGTTGGAGGAGTCATGCTAGTTTGCGACACCTTTTCCGACTACATCCCGATGACATTCCAAGTTGCTCCTATTACTTCTAAGTGGTCCTCCACTTCCGGAGTACCCCTAGAACATTTCTCGAGGTGGTTCCGGTACTTCCGGAAGTGACTAATCAATTGTTTCAATAGGTACTATTTCTGGTACTACTTCCAGAATAGGGGCTTTGGAATCTCCGGAAGCGACTAATCAACTGTTTCAACATCTACTCCCCTTTCGTTGTACTGCTCACAAAATAGAGTCTTGATAATCAGGCTGAATCACAGTAATTCTCTTAATGCAGTACAATGAAAGGGAGTAAGAAAGATGTGACCCACTTTTTCAAGAGCACTAGCTAATCTCATGGCATTCCATTCTTGAAGAATGATCGGCTTGATGTTATCTGTGGCTAATATGTCATATTATGATGTTAGAGTAGGTAACATATAGTTGAATCACTCTGATCCAACTCAATATATTTGAACGTTCTAGCTGAACATGTTCCGGTATGTTCCGAACGCTTCCGGAATGTTGACTCCGGATTATACCGGAACTGATCTGATAGGTTTGGAGAAGTCTTCATTATTCAGAGCACATTTCACCATGTATTTTTACTATTCAATCATGAAACAGTATGAGGGTGAAGTCATAAGATTGGAATTCCTGTAGCTAATATACATGATGAGTACAATTGTTGCTGTTAGGCAAACATTCAAGATCAATTCTCACGGAGTCTTTATACAGAAAGCATGGGAAATTTTTCGGAACGTGAAGCATGGAAACATCGAAATCAGAAGCGCAGGAAAGTGTTCGAAAACACTGGAAGTGATCTCAACAGCGGATACTTTGAAAGAATCAGTTATTTAGACCACAGGAACTACATCTCAAAAATTAACTCATTGAACCAAATGGCCATGAAAGTATGCATATTAACAAAATGGTAATTATATCATATTTTTACACATGGGACATAAGAACCAACCATCCGCTGGCGCTTCATTGGAGGAAGGCTCTAAAACATCCCCATGTTTTTTGATCCAGAGATCATGTCGAGATGGATCTCCTGCCATAAGGGCAGTTAATATTGACTGAGCTTGGTAAACTCTCGAATATTTTCCCTCGATTGTGTGGTATTTACCACGTCTCATAGCACCCATTGCAGAGCAGATAAGGCTTGGAATAGTCCTAGGAGAAACCATTAGCCACTTCGAATTGTTATACGCCTGTGCTTCTGCCTCAGAAGCTGATGTCAAGCACTCTATGTGGAACCAGCGCCTGCATGGGTAACACAAGGCTTGAATTTGCTTATGCGGAATATATGAATGTCCACATAAACATGTGGGGTGAGGCTCCTATTAAATGTCCATTAGCCAATGAAGATGTATCAACAAAAATTAACTTTAAGATCTCACAGTGAAATTCAAGCCCAGGTGGTCATAAGTGGCCCTTGGAAAAGGTAGCTTTCAGTTTAAATAGACAATGACTTGTTCTCTGTACATACCTATAAAAATAGCAGGAGCCAAGAACATGAGGTCTTGGACATTCCTGCCTGAAATGCAGAACTTCTATGACCGCTGGAAAATGAATCAAGATTCATTTCTGTGTTTTAAACAATAAAAATAAATTACACAAGATCGTTGATGCCTCAATGAATTGCTTATGCGAGGATAAAATGAGTTCTCTAGGATGATAGTGGTCTGGGTTCCTAGTCGACATTAGCTTTTCTAGGAAGAGAGGCAGCACTGCTAAGAAAACAAGCTTACACTTTCTCTTGGAGCTCCTTTTTTTTGGATTTTGTGGATTTTGAGTCGTTCCTTTTTTCACTGATGTGGTCCAGAAGGTCGGATATCGTGTAAAACCAAACCACCTCTAGCTTGTACTGTAACACCATTCATTTTCAGCATATAAAGGCTTTCACAGGTCATTTTGACACACCTTGACTTGGGAATTGGTTGCCAATGTGGACGGCTTGTAGATGCCGACTACCTTTGCCTTCCACAGGGAATCAAGGCAATTCTTGTCTTCCAAGTCCATAGATGCTAGCGTTTTGACATCGTTACATACCAAAACACTGCATGAGGTCATGAGAAGAGAGACAAGCATGATGTAACAAATGGATTGCCTGTCATTTATGTGAATCGAACCCACACCCGGCAGGTCTTTCAAAAAAAGTGAGCCTAGTATATCTGAGGGAAAAAAGGTTTCGTACCTGAAACCTCATTGCATTGAATCATATGATCGTATTTATCTACCGGAAATGAATAATAGAGAGCTGAACTTCAGGAACAACACACTTTTACCCTTGTGTGGCATGGTTGATGGCTGAATTTAAGAAAGAAAGGATGTCATGGAGGTGGGGTAATAAACACCTTACAGTTAAATCTGTGGGTGCGCTTATTTAATGATTCATCAAAAAAAAAGTAGCGCATACATAGTGCCAAAACAAGCAACAAGGTTTGGAACGACTTGAAAAATTTATGCTATTCGCAGGGGAACTCCCATGAAACCTCTAACAACGCATGAGCAAAATAGGTGACCACAAAAAGAACTACTTTCAGAGCGTAGAAAGAAGTATTTCCCAGGAATGTTGTTGGAAAATGTTGGAAGTACGGGAAAGATTTTGCAAACTCACTTTGCCTGGCGTCAATCATTGCAACTGTGAAATTATGGGAAGGATGTGATACTTTCATGCTGCTCCGGATTCATTGTCTAAAGAGAGTGGACAGGGATGTGGCTAGTGTATGTACTACTCTCTCTGTAGTGCACAGCACCATGAGCAAGGGATTAACAGTATGAGACTCACGGTTAAGGCAGAGTTTAACTTGGTAGAGTAATGATACTCAGGGGAGTTCTAGATTGAAGCATAAGAAGCATAGGAAGCAAGAGATAGAATCTCATTGCACTAATTTATCTACTACAGAATGTACAGTATTTATGGTGTAAATCTAAGCAGAGCTGATTATTGAAGAACACCCCCATATGATATCATGCAGTCAATTGTGCAATGCGTGGTTGGAATAGTCATGACATTTTACAACATCTGTTTCTATGACAATCCAATGACACTCTGAATTGCTTCTATTACTTCCTAAGTGTTCCTTTCGCTTCCGAAATACTCCTGGATGTCAAGTCCTTTCCGGAGCTTCCGCCTCTGCTAGTTCCGGAATAGGGGGTTTCCAGGACTTCTGGAAGTAAATAATAGACTGCTTTAACATTGTCACCATTTTAATTTAGGGAATGTTCCTTTCACTTCCGAAATACTCCAGGATGTCAAGTCCTTTCCGGTTCGGAACTGGCCTTCCGGAGCTTCCGCCTCTGCTAGTTCCGGAATAGGGGGTTTCCAGAACTTTTGGAAGTAAGTAATCAACTGCTTCAAAATTGTCACCATTTTAATTTAGGGAATGATGGTACAAGAATATATATTGCATATCTATGATATTCCACTTTCTATGTCATGACCTGTAATGTTCCTTGAGGGTGGAATCCTCTTGTTTTTCGACTTGACTGATCTCCTCTCCTGTCTACGCCTAGCTTTGGATGCAGTTTTATGGATGCCTTGGGATTCATCAAGACGTGTGAATACTTGTTGTGAAGGGAGGTTTATGCGCATGACCTTCCTTGTGGTTGGTTTTGCATTACCAACTCCCTTTAGCCTATAATGTACAGAGTTGGTGAGAAAGTTGACCGTTCCGTGAGAACCACTCCAGACTCTTCCCGGCTTTGAATTTGTGGCCTTGACGCTATGTGGAAGGCATTGTACCTGTCTGAATAGTGCTGCGAGGTCTGTTTTCACATTCTGAAACTGTGCTTCCTGGAGAGTATCTTCAAATTCGGAATACATGCCAAGGTAGCCATGCTTTTGGAAGAAGCACTTCCAGACCGAGTTGGGAGGGAGGGAGGCTGCATCAGGGAAGAAAACCTCCATGAGATCTGAAAAGTCCCAGGATCTCTTTGTTTTTTTGTTCAGTCCGTGGGCATTGGGAAGGAACTTGACGCTGAGCAATATCTCAACTATGTGAGAGACTGACCATGACTCGACTGCCTTCTGGAGTGTTGTGACACGATGAGGAGGACTACGGAACCGGGAGGGATCTACTGCCAACCACAGGTCATTGGTGAATGCGATAAAGAGTTCCGAAGCATAATCATCCCAAGTTCTGTGAGTATTCCACCCAAAATATTTCATGACTCGACTTGGATTCCTTTCCAAGAACAGAACAAGCTCATTCCAGGTGGGCCATTCACCTAGAGGGTATTCGGTGGTAGGATCCGTGTTCGTCTCGGCAGAAGGGACCACAGCCGGAATTAGGGACCTTGCACCCTTTTTTGCTCGAGTTCCTATCCGGTGTAAAACCTCTTCATCATCTGCCTGAGAAATGACCAGAAGTTTTCCGGTTACTAGATCCAGGTCTTGCAGGAAAAAACAACCAAATCGCTGAATAACACCCTCATAGGACAGGTCTTTCAGTGCTTCAATAAGATGGGAGTGCTTGGGTGGAACAGAAAAGGATACGTTTCGAAGTAGATGTACGATGATGCTCGTCATTATGCCATAGTTTGGTCGTGGTTCCTTGAAGAAACGTGTCTGAATAAATCTGAGCTCTTCGATCCTCCTCATCATGAAATCACAGAAGATGTGGGATGGGATCCAGAGAATCGGATCAGACCATAAATACTCTTCGGCCTGTTTTAAAGAATGAATAACAGTGAACAATGGAGAAAGTGAAACTGTAAGACCTTATCCCATGCTGATCGCACACACTCTATGACAGCAAATCCACTTCCCCGGATTTCCTCCCGAACTCCAAAGGATTTAGTTTTGGCACCATTATACATTGTGGCAAAGTCATGACAGGTCTGCTGAAAGATTGCCGTGTTGGCATAAGCTTCTGAGTCCTCACAGAACTTCTCTTCTTGGCCCGGCCTACGGAACACTTCGAAGATAAGGTTGTATGTAGACCTGAAAGTGAGCTGGACGGCCCTCCTTCGAGCGCTTTCCATCGTTGCCTGCAATCCACCATACCTGGGCATAGTACAGGTCTTGAATTCTTGAGGCTTGTTCATTCCTGCCTTTGAATATGATGCATGAATAGAATTAAGCTTCCATAAACCGACGAGGGACTTCTGATCCGATGGATTGGGATGATAGGAGATCCCCAAGTCTAGAACCAGCTGGCCATTTTCACGACACATCATATACTCCCAGTCCAAGGTCGGAATTTCCCGGTAGAGGTTAACCAAAGGATCTCTGGAACGGCCTTGGACAGTAATGGTGCTAAGCTTAATGCCTCTGGAATCTATGATGAAAAAGAAGGATCCAAACGCATCGAGATAACCCTCATTACTGTCGGAAATGAGGACCCGCATGTGCTGTACCAAGTTCTCTATAGTGATGGGATCAAGGGTGATGGTCCTGGTACGCTTGAGTTGGTTGTTTGTAGTCGCCTTCCACTTCCACTCATCATAGGTGAAATCAGAATATTCCCGTATTTCCTGAGGTGAAGTGGCTTTTATTGCTGGCAACAAGACTTGAGTCAACCAGATGATCTGTACTGGAGATGGAATGAGGGTTGCAGAACGACCTGTCTTGGGGTGCTTATGCATCATGCGAGGGAATGCCACGTAAAAGTTGACACTCCCTGTTCCGTCTCCTGCCTGAGCAAAGGGTATATGAGGAATATTGCTAATCGGAACCGATTTCGTGAACCACTCGGAGCGCTCGCCTTTCTCTTGGTCTTCAATTGATTGAGGCAAGAGAATCTCCACTTCGCAGTGATTGTTCTTTGGGATAGGTGGTTTTCCCGCAAAGTATGGCATGACATTTACTTTGAGGCATCCATTTACGTGTAGCCTATGCGTCACCCAGATAATGCTGTCTATGTCCAGCGTGGTTTGGACCTCCCCGGTGGTCAGGAGAACGCAGTCTCGTTCCGGTCGAAGACAGATGTAGTTTCCATTGAGTGGATTCTTTCCACAAACGAATAGTTCTGTACTCGCAGCAGAGTTTTTTCTGCCTTTAATAGTAGCCATGGTGAATATTTATATGATTCCAAGGGGGTCTTTCTTACCGGCAAGGTTCAACATTTCTTCCATTCCCATCACATCCACATCGTCCATTATAACTTGACGTGGTTCACCCGTACGATCAGTGGATAGGTTATGAACAACAGTTTCATCCCAAGGATACGGGTCAATATGTTCAGGCATTCCGACCGGAAGGAGGTGCTCTTCGACCTTGACTGGATGTTGTCGATTGAAGGTGACTGCGAAATCTGGAAGAAGTCGATAACCATAGTCCTTGAAGTAGTCCCAGTTAGATCGGATTTGATCCTGTTCATCTTTCCGGATAGAGCGCTTTAAATCTTCCAATGTGGGACCATCCAAGTAATCATCGAAGGATTCATCCATATGGAGTGGAACGTAGCGGTCTGCCGGAAGGGACACTGCCTGAGGTCGTTTTCTAGGGACTTTTGGATTTAAAAATGCTCTGTTATGAGCATTTTTCATTACTGTTAGCCTTTGCAAGTAGGATGAAAGTCTTGGCATCGTAGAATCTTCAGGTTCCGATTCCTCGGAGCTATCGGAAACAGGGTGACCAGAATCTCCAAGAGGCATCTCCTCTGAATCTGAATGTATGGAACTGACGTTGCATTCCTTGCACCTGTCCCTGGATCTAGCAAGAATCACAAGTAGTCCTGTGACATTGTTGGATTGTTCCAACCCGCCATTCCGGATGAGATCAAGGACTGCATCAGATGGCTCTTCCAACCATTGGTCTTGTGTAGAGGTAGAGTCCCTCCACCAGCGGTAACACTGAAAGTAATTTTTGGATACACATTCCAAGAGCTCATTCCGGATTAGATGAGGACACTCTATAGAGGGGGACTTCATTCCAGGAATAGATCCCAGATAGATCTCGGGTCCATTCTTCAAGAGATAACGGGTAATGGAGACAGCGATAGGTCCACAATCCAATCCATTCTGTCAAAACATCAACAAAGAAAGAAGAAAAGAATTTGATGATGGAGGACCATACCTGTTTAAAATCATAGGAGTCCACCACAGGGTCCACATTAGAATATTCCCACCCAAACAAGGCAGCAACCCTCCTCCAATACAAGTGACCATTCCATTCGCTCCATTCATCGTTGGTACGTAGACCAGAGAAGGAAGGCAAAGGGTTCCGGCCAAACACCCATGTATGGTTCACCTCATAGTCAAAACATACAGTAAAATAATGCTCATGCTTGCAAAGGATGAACACGACAGGTTTCAGTGGGGGTGGAGCTAGGGAAGTCCGGAAGAACCCGGAATCGGACCGGAAGCGCACTATTTCTTGAGCATCGGGAGCGGAAAAAGATGCAGTCACGAAGAGATCCAAAAAGTAGCAAATATTTTCTCCTGTGTTTCTGTATTGCTCTGTCAAAAGAAAGAGATCCATGATGCTTCCGGCAACATAACTCTTGGGGTGAAGACTGTCAATTTCTTGGATGGCAGCAGCCCATATGGAAGGGTTTGACATTGTACGTTCTGTATCATGGAGATAACATTTAATAATTTAGAGAGAGATAAATTTAACACACTGAATTTGATTCTGATGTGGTTTGAACTATCCTCAGTTTCCACTTTTTCTATCCCTGCATCTTCATCCACTGCAGCATTTGGAATCAGAGCGGACGGAATGCAGCTATTTTTCATGTGTGGCTCCTCACTACCTGATGGTCGATACTCATCAGATACAATACTTTCATGCTGGCTTGGAGTTGCATCGAATCTGAATTCGGGATTCTCTGTGTCCTGTTCCTGAGATGTTTTCTGGCCAAGGGAATTGTTTTCGGAATCAGGCTCAGATGACTCAGTTTGGCTCTCGACTTGAAAGGAGAAAAAGAAGTCAAAATGATATATATTTCAATAAAATGATTCACGCACCATGAGTGAAATCAGAAAGAAGTGACACTGGGGTGAAATCCTGTCTGTTTAGAACAAGGGATAAGTCATCTTCATTTGAATTTTGCATGTCTGTGGTGAAGAAAGAAAGAAATGTTCACAAAGGAATCATAATTAAGAATTTACAAGCACACCATCAATAGAGGTGAGTGAGAGCAGTGATACTGCAGTTGCGTTGTTCCGCTTGAGAATAGGAGCACGTGAGGAGGGTGAGTATCCATCAGGTGATGTTTTAAATGAAGATGTGATAGGGTAGGAACCATCTTCAAAGAATGTATAAATGTATAAAAAGAGGCAAAAAATTATATATGAATACCTGGATGAGAATCAGAGAGAAAGGATATAGCTGTAGTATGCTGACGTCTCCCTGGTACCGAAAGCTGTCTTTCCGGAGTATTTGAAGAAGCATCCAATCCTGTGTGTAAATGCTACTAAGATTTGGGGAAGGGGGGAAAAAATACTTGTACATACCAGGATGAGAATCAGAGAGGAAGGATACCGCTGTAGTACAGTGACGTCCCACTGCAACTGAAGACCGTCCTTCCGATTGGCCCAAAGGTTCTGATTCTGTCATGCTTGGACATCAAGGGGCTCTTGAATAATAAGGGTATTTCTACATACCATAGTATTCATCTGAGAGAAAAGATATGTTGGTGGTGAAATGACGTTTCCTTGCAAGTTGATCTTGCGAGCGGTGATTAGGATCTCCGGAACCACCGGAGTCTCTGGAGGAATCAAAGGTCTCTGAGGTTTCTTTTTCTGTGTGATACTTCTGTGCTAAATATGCACTAATGGATTTGGGGACATCTAGTTTTCGAGGTGATATGAGGGGTGAAGGCAATGAATAAATATCATGAGATATATGAATGCTCGCACCAGATGATTGGATATGTCTGTCCATCTCATAGTGATAATCGTATCTTATTCCTGCTTCCTCCTCCTCCTCTTCTTCCTCCCTCTGAAATTCATCTTTTTCTTTTCTTGAGCTGATTTGTTACCGATATAAAGGTATATGGGAACTCACAACACATAAGTGAATCATCTTTCACTTCCCTTTGAAGGTCTTCTGCTTTGTTTCAGAGCGGAGTTGTTGCAAATATAGATATAGGGCAACTCACGGTGCATATGGGATGGCTCATTTTCACTATCCTCTT
>JBBPMV010000146.1:0-27936 GCA_038090495.1 Heimioporus retisporus | reverse complement strand
ATGTGGATCAGAAATGAGGATTTATCTCATGGCCCTTTTTCTGCTGCTCTTCCATTCATAGCGAGTAAGTGGTCTGATGTGGATCAGAAATGAGGATTTATCTCATGGTCCTTTTTCTGCTGCTCTTCCATTCATAGGGAGTAAGTGGTTTGATGTGGATCAGAAATGAGAATTTATCTCATGTCTCTTTTTCTGCTGCTCTTCCATTCATAGCTTGTAAGTGGTCTGATGTGGATCAGAAATGAGGATTTATCTCATGGTCCTTTTTCTGCTGCTCTTCATTCAAAGGGAGTAAGTGGTCTGATGTGGATCAGAAATAAGGATTTATCTCATGGCCCTTTTTCTGCTGCTCTTCCATTCATAGGATGTAAGTGGTCTGATGTGAATCAGAAATGAGGATTTATCTCATGGCCCTTTTTCTGCTGCTCTTCCATTCATAGTATGTATGTGGTCTGATGTGGATCAGAAATGAGGATTTATCTCATGGCCCTTTTTCTGCTGCTCTTCCATTCATAGCGAGTAAGTGGTCTGATGTGGATCAGAAATGAGGATTTATCTCATGGTCCTTTTTCTGCTGCTCTTTCATTCATAGCTTGTAAGTGGTCTGATGTGGATCAGAAATGAGGATTTATCTTATGGCCCTTTTTTTGCTGCTCTTCCATTTATAGGGAGTAAGTGGTCTGATGTGGATCAGAAATGAGCATTTATTTCATGGCCCTTTTTCTGCTGCTCTTCCATTCATAGTTTGTAAGTGGTCTGATGTGGATCAGAAATGAGGATTTATCTCATGGCCCTTTTTCTGCTGCTCTTCCATTCATAGCGAGTAAGTTGTCTGATGTGAATCAGAAATGAGCATTTATCTCATGTCCCATTTTCTGCTGCTCTTCCATTCATAGCGAGTAAGTTGTCTGATGTGAATCAGAAATGAATCTCATGTTCCTTTTTCTGCTGCTCTTCCATTCATAGCAAGTAAGTGGTCTGATGTGGATCAGAAATGAGGATTTATCTCATGTCCCTTTTTCTGCTGCTCTTCCATTCATAGACTGTAAGTGGTCTGATGTAGATCAGAAATGAGCATTTATCTCATGGTCCTTTTTTTGCTGCTCTTCCATTCATAGACTGTAAGTGGTCTGATGTGGATCAGAAATGAGGATTTATCTCATGGCTCTTTTTCTGCTGCTCTTCCATTCATAGTCTGTAAGTGGTCTGATGTGGATCAGAAATGAGCATTTATCTCATGGCCCTTTTTCTGTTGCTCTTCCATTCATAGATTGTAAGTGGTCTGATGTGGATCAGAAATGAGGATTTATCTCATGGCCCTTTTTCTGCTGCTCTTCCATTCATAGTTTGTAAGTGATCTGATGTGGATCAGAAATGAGCATTTATCTCATGGCCCCTTTTCTGCTGCTCTTCCATTTATAGTATGTAAGTGGTCTGATGTGGATCAGAAATGAGGATTTATCTCATGGCCCTTTTTCTGCTGCTCTTCCATTCATAGGATGTAAGTGATCTGATGTGGATCAGAAATGAGGATTTATCTCATGTCCCTTTTTCTGCTGCTCTTCCATTCATAGTATGTAAGTGGTCTGATGTGGATCAGAAATGAGGATTTATCTCATGGCCCTTTTTCTGCTGCTCTTCCATTCATAGGTTGTAAGTGGTCTGATGTGGATCAGAAATGAGGATTTATCTCATGGCCCTTTTTCTGCTGCTCTTCCATTCATAGGATGTAAGTGGTCTGATGTGGATCAGAAATGAGGATTTATCTCATGGCCCTTTTTCTGCTGCTCTTTCATTCATAGTATGTAAGTGGTCTGATGTGGATCAGAAATGAGGATTTATCTCATGGCCCTTTTTCTGCTACTCTTCCATTCATAGGATGTAAGTGGTCTGATGTGGATCAGAAATGAGCATTTATCTCATGGCCCTTTTTCTGCTGCTCTTCCATTCATAGGAAGTAAGTGGTTTTTCCATGCATATCCAGTAGGTACCTTATCATTACAAATGAGTCACAAATTCACTTCCCCTTTACTTGTAGCAAGAATGTCATGTGGCCATGATTTTGTGTTCAATTCTAATAATCATATTTTTTTATTACATTCCTATGATATTACTCAGCTGGTAGGTCATACTTTGATGTTTTGATATTGTTGATATGCTTTTTTTATTTATTTTTTATTTAGGATGTAAGTCATCTTGTCACAAATATTGTATTTTTAACACCTGTACATTATTTTCATTCAGCAAGTAAGTGCTTTTACTTTCATCTGTTTTCAATACATAATCTATAATTTGTACTAGAAGGTTGGGTTTATCTCTTTATTCATAAGCTTGGATAGCCAATATCATTTAGATTCTTCAAAATGAGCAATCACAGCAGGTTGGCATCTAATATAATTAATCATTTACTTCTGCTAACATCCATTATTCCATAGATTTCATCATCTAGTATCCATAACTCTTCCATGGTATATTAATTACATGATAGTCTACTTACATATTATCTGATATGCATTCATCAGGCTACATCAAATAGGCAGGCATGGAAAGATATTCTTCAACAAGGAATAGGTATGTTATTCAAGCTTGTATCTAACCCATGTTCATACTGTTATGTATACATAGGTCTTTTGGTTGTTCTTCAACATTCCTTTTTTCTTGTTCAAAACAAGCACCCTGACCCATTCCAAGTGGCTGCACAAAAATACCACACATCTGGTACATCTGCTCAAGTGGCCAATGCACTTGAACAACTCCATGATCATTATCTTGCTGCTAACACAAGAACAAGATGCAAACTTATCATGGATATAGTCATGAACCATCCAATTCCAATTTGTAAGTAGTCAATTGGATTAGTACTTCAACCTGAGTTAGCCTTTCAGCCTAGAGCCTATTCCATTTGCCTAACAGGATGCTTTTGCTTTTTTGTTTCCAATGCGTACTATAGAAATATGTGAAAGTATCACCTATGAAATCATTGATGGTGTATGATCATGATCTGATTGATTTATCAGCACATACAGCATATGTGTGTTGAGATGTTTTGTAAACAACTTGTATAGGGTTCCAATAGTGAGCCACAAGACTGAAGCCAACAACCCAACTGAAATGCCCAATGGCTCCACTGAGGTTACTGAAAATCTACACAGCTGGCACATCTGAGCACTGCACCCTGGTTCAAGCTCCTAATAGAGTTTACCAAATACAAGTTTGCATCACTTTAAGGCCCACAAATGTCTGAAAACTCAGTATTTATGTATACAGCCAGTGGAAGTGTTTGATGGGATGACAATTATTATACACTTGCAAAAAATGGTGCACATCTAACCATAGAGTAAAACTATGTATATACATATATGTATGCTTGTCCAACATTTATTATTGAATATACAGTATGTAGCAAAACAGAAAGAGAGAAAACAATGCATCATAAAGCAGCATCAGGATCTGTTTGACACATGCTTATTAAGGATAACAGTGTTACACTTGGTCCAGGTAGGAATGAGCATAGGTTCAAAGAACTAGAACATAGGGTCAAGGGTTCAAGGTAAGGACAAAGGGCTTGCCACACAGGGTCAAGGGTTCTTCCTGCTAGGGTGTATAGCAGGTGGTTTGAAGGTAAGTCTGCCTACCAAGGAGGTAACAGCAAGTTATGATGAGGGGAATAAAGGGAACATGGTAGAATTGAGCAGGACTAAGCTAGAGTACAAGGGACCAAGTATCTAGGCTTATATACTGCACAATGGAAAGTCATAGAAGGTCATGGAACAACTATGACTAAGTGAAGAAGGTTTGAAAAGAAGGAGAAGCAAAGATAACAAAGATAAGGGTGTGTGACAAATACATTGTGGGTTCTAGAGCACTCTATCAAAGGGAAAGCATTGGGTTAAGCCGATGATGACAAGCATGAATGACAAAGAGAAAAAGAATAGGGGCAAATCATAACATTACCCCCAGAGTAAATTCAAAACCACAGTGGGAAATGAAGAAACAAAAAGGAAAACAAACTATAAGTCCATGTAGCAATCTCCACCAGGGGAACCAGTCATGTTGGCATAGGTGAAGGCATCATAGTCAGGGTATCCCCACTCCTTGTCAACATCTAAAGATCCTTTGGCAGGTATACTGGAAAGATGATGAAGTTCAGTGTTGGAATGAGGAAGACGTTGGTGATGATGACAACCAGAGGGAGGGGGAATAGGGAGAGGTGTGTGAGGGACAGGAGGAGAGGAGAGATGTTGTGAGAGGGTGAGTGGAAGTGGAAGATGAGGAGACTCAAGACCATCAAGACCCATGAGATGAATGAGAGGAGGAGGATGAGGAGGAAGGAATGAGGGGAGCCAGGGACCATCAGCAAAGAAGGGGGCATTGATAGGTGGGATGACCTGGGGCATGTCAGTTGCAGTGAGGGCAACGGTAATAGATGCAGTTGGCCTGAATATGTGAAAGATGATGACAGTGAAAACAGGCCTTATTGTAGAGAGGATGGGTCTTGGGTAGAGGGCAATTCTTTTGCCTTCCCAGGTGACCTTAGTTCTTTCCAAAGAGGCTAACTCCTCAGATGTCAAGGGTTTGCTAGAGGCCTCAGGGGACCATTTGTTAGCATTAGATCTTGAGTTAAAGTGTTCCATGTAGTGCTGAATGTCTGAAGTCAAAGTGTCCATCTCCAACTGATGCATTGCAGAAATGACAAGGTCCTGGAGGATCTGGTGGGTTTCAAGGATGCAGAACAAATGATGCATGCAGGCAGTGTCATTGGTGATGAGGTTAGCATGGGAGCAAAGGTGGAAAAGTTTGTAATACATGTGAAAAAGAGAGTGAAGGGGGGATGAGGGTTCTAAGTGGTTACAAAGAGAGATATGAAGATTAGGATTGTCAAGAAACAAAAGCATACATTCCTGTTGAATGGAGAAGAAGGGGTCACAGCAAACATGGGAGGCAAAAGGAGGGGGGTTGATGACAGGTTCTGTAGTAATAGGAGAGGGAGGCCATGGGCCATCCCAGGCATGGTCCAAGGTTTCAATGTGAGGGAGTTTGGGAGGCAGGTTCCAGCCTGCATCTGCTTCAACAGAGGAGGAGCAACTAGGGGAGATGTTGGGCATTGCAACAAGATGATGGTGGGGATGAGGGTAAAGGAAAGATGGTGAGATGAAGGTTTTTATAGTCCAAGAGGATTTCCTTGGCATGTTTGAACTCTGATTCCAGAAGCCAAGAGTCTTCTTCAGCTGAGTATCCTTTCCATCAGACCAAGAAGCATTGGTTGTTCAGAGTCCCCTTGTGTCAGATCACCTTTTCCATCTCATATTCTTCTTCTCCATCAATAAGGTCAGGTGGTGGGGAAGGGAAGTTTGGGCCATGTATGTCATTTTCATGATAGGGTGATAAGAGAGAGGTGTGGAATGTGTTGTGAATTTTCCAGGTACAGGAGAGGTGGAGTTTGTAAACAAGCGGAGATAGCACCTGGACAATGGTAAAGGGTTCTTCTCACTTAGGAGTAAACTTCGGATGGGAGATAAGGCATTTCAGGTTATGGGCTTCTAGCCAAACCTTATCACCTTTATGGAAGGGAGTAAATTTACTGTGGGAGTGAGCTTTCATGACTTGTCTAGCAAATTTGTGGGCAGCTAGAGCTTCATCTTGCATGGCAGAGAGGGGTTTCAGTCTTTTTTCGACTGCAGGGAGGTTGGATTCAGCAAGGACAGTGGGGAGGGGGCAAGGTTTGAAGCCATAGATGAGAAAGAAGAGGGATTTGCCAGTGATGGAGTGAGGGCGGTGATTGTGGGCAAATTTGGCATGGAAGATCATTTGGGACCATGTGGAAGGGGAGTTACCACAGAAGATGCAGAGATAAGTTTCAACTTCCTGGTTAATGTGTTCTGTTTCTCCATTGAATTGGGGATGATAGGTGGTGGAGAGGGAAAGGTTGTATCCTAGAAGTTGTCCAAGTTCTTTGGCAAAGACAAAGGTGAATTGAGAACCACAATTGGAGATGATTTTGTTGTATAGGCCAAACCAAGTATAAACCTTGTGGAAAAAGAGAGCAGCAATCCCTTCAGCAGAGACAGATTTCTTTGTAGGACAGAGAATCACCCCCTTAGTAAGCCCATGGTCTACCATGACCAAAAGACTGTCAAAGTCATTGGAAAGAGGAAGATCCATGATTAAATCACAGGAGACCTGCTGGAAGGGGTGGGAGCAAGAGGAGGTGATTGATGCTACAGGAGGGACAGTGGGATGGGTGTTGGCCTTGGCTGACTGGCAGGAGGTGCACCCCTCGATGTATTTCTGCATGAACTGAGCAAGGCTGGGCCACCAGAATTCTGAGGTGACAAGTTGGTGTGTTTTCAAATAACCAGGGTGGCCAGCAGTGAAGTGGTCATGGTGTCACTCAACAACAGATTTGTGGAGGTCTGGGGGAACGTAGGCATGACCTTGGTAGGTGAGGATGCCAGCATCATACTGCCAGTCAGAGAGATGAGAGCAGAAGTGGGCTGGAACATCACCAGTGGTGGCATGAGGTGCATCAAGCACAAGGGGGTTGGAGGTGGAGGAGGATGCCAGCTTCTCCTGGAGGGTGACATCAATGACATTAATGAAAAGAGAGTCAGGGAGGAGGTGACATTGTCATTATCATCATCAGTGGTAGGGAGAAGGTCAGGGTGACAAGAGAGGGCATCTGGTGCTGCAAGAGAGGTTCCTGGGACATGGGTGAGATGGAGGTTGAAGTTGGAGATGTCAAGTAACCATTGAGCCTGTCAATGGTTGAGTTTCTGAGGTTGGCAGAAGTATGTCAGGTTCTTGTGATCAGTAAACACTTGAACCTAGAAAGGGGAGCCATGAAGGTAATGTCACCATGCTTTGAGACCTCAAATGATGGTGAGGAGTTCTCAGTCATAGATGTTGGAGTTTTGTTCTGTGGGAGAGAAGGATTGTGACAGGTAGGAGGAGGGATGCCAATCATCATTGGCATCAGTTTGGAGAAGTACACCTCCTGAGGCATATTTAGAGGTGTTGGTGGTGATGGTGAAAGGTCAGGTGGGGTCAGGGAGATGGAGGATTGGCTGGGAGAGGAAGAGTTTCTTCAGCTCATCAAAGGAACCTTGGCAAGAAGGGGACCAGTTCCAGGGTTGGTTCTTCTTGGTGAGGTTGAGGAGGGGGTGAGTGATGTTAGAGTAGTTAGGGACGAAATGTCAGTAGAAGTTGGCAAAGCCAAGGAAGGAGTGGACATCCTTGACTTTGGAAGAGGTAGGCCATTCCTGAATACTGTTGAGTTTGACCAGGTCCATGGTGAGCTCATCTAGGCAGACAATCATGCCTAAGTATTCTACTTCAGAGGCTGCAAACTTGTATTTCTTGAGCTTGAGGTGAAGGTCAAGTTCCTGTATGTGTTGTAGGACATGTTTGGTGCACTCCTCATGGGTTTTAGTGTCAGGGGAGAAGATGAGGAGGTTATCCATGTAGATGATGAGCCATCCTTTGGTGATCATGTCTTGGAAGGAGTCATTCATAAAACATTAGAATGTGGCTGGAGAGCTGCAAAGCCCAAAGAACATGACCATAGGTTTGAAGAGTCCTTTGTGGGTGATGAAGGCCACCTTCCATTGGTGTCTGTCTTTGATGTGAATGTTGTTATAGCCCTAGCAGATGTTGAACTTAGTGAAGACCTTGGCTCCCTTGAGTTTGTCGACAAGATTGGAGATAAGGGGGAGAGGGTAGGTATCTTGGATGGTATGCTCATTGAAATATCTGTAATCCTGGCAGGGGTGAAGGCCTCCATCCTTCTTTTTGATGAAGAAGAAAGGGGCAGCTTGAGGGGAGTTTGAAGGACAGATTCTGCCAGCTGCAAAGTTTTCATCAAGAAAGGCTTCAGTGGCTGCCTTCTCATCAGGGGAGAGGGGGTAGAGTTTGCTGATCTTGGGGGTGAAGGTTTCATTGAGGTTGATCTCATGGTCATAGGGTTGGCTGGATGGGACATGGTTAGTTGCCTCTTTTGAGAAAATGGAGGCAAAGTCAGCATATTCTTGTGGAAGGACTGGCTTAGGTTTTGCCTTTTTGGCTGCCATGGCAAGTTCTGTGGTGGTGGTGAGTTTGGCAATGGTGGCATTTGGGATAAAGCAAGAGCCACATTGGATGATTCGTTGGATGACCTGGACATTGTGGTTGCAAAGAAGATGTTGTTGCTGGGTTTTCTTCTGCATATAGTCAAAGAGTCATTCATCCCAGATGGTATTGATGTTGACATGGCAGGGGGGTCAGGGGGTTGAGGTCATGGGAGTCAAAAAGGGGGGTCAGGTATGTTTTTGGTAGAGCTGGTCTGATTGATTGGACTCCAGCGGGATGGATAGCTCACAAGAGGCCCAGTCAATGATGGGGTTGACTTCCTTAAGCCAAGGGAGTCCATGTTGAAACAGTTGATTAGCACTTCTGACCAGAAGTCCCTATTCTGGAAGTAGTAGTTCTGGAAACCCCTATTCTGGAAATAATATATGTTGAAGTAATTGATTAGTCAGTTCCAGAAGTTCTGGTAGCCCCTATCTCTGGAAGTTCCAGAAGCAGAAGCACCAGAAGAACAATCCCAAACCAGAAGTACTTGACATCAAGAAATGTTCTAGGAATACTCTGGAAGTGAAGGATCACTTAGGAAGTAAAGGAACAATTCAGGGATGTCATTGAGATGTCATTGGAAGAGTTATTGCAAAATAACATGATTCTTTCAACTGCACATTGTGCAATTGACTGTGCATGATATCATGGTGACTGTGCACTACTGTGCACACTGCACATGATATCAAATAAGAGCATTCTTCAAAAATCAGCTCTGCTTGTATTTAGAATATAAATACTATACATTTTGTAGTAGATACAATAGTGCAATAAGACTTTACCTTTTGCTCTCTTAACTCTCACTCTTTGATCTAGAACTTTTCCAAGTTCCATTACTCTACCGAGTTTAAACTCTGCTTAAAAACAGTGAGTCTCATACTGTTTCCCTTTTATTCATTGTACTGCACACTACAGAGAGAGTATATATAGTACACTAGCCATGTAACTATTCTCACTCTCTTTAGGTTATGAGCCCTGCCTAGATTGGCTGGGAAATAGAATACTGTCTTAGATATATTCCTGAAACATGTCCCAAGTACACAATTCCTCCTCTGAGGACATTCTGTCTTTGGTATCTGTTTCTCTCACCTGATCCAAGGCAATAGCAGAGCTTGAGGCTCTTTCTCTCTGTATAAGGAGCTCCATAGGGGAAAAATCCCTTTTGGAAGTTTTGGGCCATAATTTTGCTGTGTGGATTGCTCCCCATACCTTTAATAATATTGGATGGACAGACAAGAATACACCAACTACACTAGCATTAAATGGGGCAGATGTACAGGAAATTTCACTTTCTTTTCTATGTACTTTCCAATACACAAGTGGATTCTGACCTATGACATGTAGAGATTCATCTTCTGGACAGTCCCTATCAGACTGTAGAGATAACAGATATTGCACTTGTAAGTACACCTGTTCCACCCAATCTTCCTTCCAGCATTGCTATTCCTTCTGGTGGAGTCACCACCAACTGGAAAGAACCAATTGGTACTCAGACTACCTATCCAGTCAATAATCATTGATGTTTCTGGCTTGGTTTCATTCCAGATGATTTTTCTGTTTCAAATTCCTACTGTGGAGGATGGACCTTGCAACACCTTATCAGGCATCAAGAGTTCTTAAACCATTACTGACCCTCTACCATTCCACCTTATCCCACTTCTCCTCACTCTGTTGCTGCTACCTCTGGTAGTTCATCACCAACAGAAGACACAAAGGGTAAGGACCAGCAGATATCTGCTAAGATTCAGACTGATGAAGGGATATTCATTCCTCAGCCACCAACTCCTCCTACTTCTAGCTCTAGCAACCAGCAGAGTTCTGCTGAGAATCAATATCAAATGCCAGAGGTAGGATCACCTATGGTGATATCACCATCTTCTGCTGAGGTACCTGCTCCTGCAGTTATCCCTTGTCTGCCTACTCCTCCTATACCTCATTGGGTTTCACCTTCTTCATTGGGTTCACCACCCCAAGAATTAAGATTTCAACTTCCTACCTGTTGTTACACTTGGTCTGGGTAGGAACAAGCGTGGGCTCAAAGAACTAGAACATAGGGTCAAGGGTTCTAGGGAAAGATGAGGGACTTGCCACACAGGGTCAAGGGTTCTGTCTGCTAGGATGTGTAGCAGATGGTTTGAAGGGGTCTGCCTACCAAAGAGGTAGCAGCAAGTTATGATGAGGGGAGCAAAGAGGAACAAGGTAGATTGAGCAGGACTAAGCTAGGGTACAAGGGATAAAGTACCTAGGCTTATATACTGTGCTATGGAAAGTCATAGAAGGTTGTAGAACAACTATGACTAAGCAAGGAAAGTTCGAAAAGAAAGAGAAGCTAAGATAACAAAGATAAAGGTGTGCAACAAACACATTGCATGTTCTAGAGCACTCTATTGAAGTGGAAGCATCGGGTTAGGCTGATGATGACAAGCATAGATGACAAAGGAAGAGAATAGGGGCGAATTGTAACATTGGTGATCTTGACTGGGTTGCCTAGATTGGCTCTCTGAGCCTGTGAGTTCCATGCCATCTGTGTTTTCAAAGTGGACTCTACGATGAGTGGATCTACCTGAGCTAGGTGGTGAAGCAGATCCTCTGGACAGTGTATTGGACCTTGTCCTAATGGGAGAAGGTTGTTGTACATGTGTAGCACTGCTGGATTGCATGGTAGGTTCGCTGATTCTGCTGTCACTCCTCCTTGCTGTGCTACCTGTTCCAGACGATCCTGAACTGTGTGGTGGACTTTCTTGTCCATGGGACAGTTGAAAAGGGTTGTGCGATCCCAGCCCATGGGTTCCAACTGGACCTGAAGGTGATCCAATGGAGGATTGATCTTGGGTAAGGACCCAGAGGGTGGGTAAATCAGCTGTGGAGATGGTTCACAACTGCAAACTAAAGGAGGAGGAAGACTGAGAGGAGAGGGATCCTGAGGTGCCTCAAGTGGATGAGTTCTCAGTGATGGATCCTGCTCGAAAAGGATTGCAAGCGGTTGGCAAGGATGGCGAGGAATGGTTTGAGCTTCCATGTTTAGAGGAGCTATCAACTCTAGTGGAGCTGGCAGATCCTGATAACCCATTGATGTTAAAACCAGGTTGTAGATTTTGGAGAGGAGCAGGGATAGAGACATCGTCATAGAATGGATTAGGCAGCAAATTCAAGGTGGTTGTGTTTGGAGGGGGTGATGACTGCCTACGAACGTATTCTCTTGCTCTGGCGAGGGCTGATGCAAGGAGTCCATAAGGACCTGGCTTGAATGCCAATGTGTTATGATGTACGTTGTCTGAGGGACTACTGTCTCATTCGTCCAAAGATGGAGGCGAATGGATAATGTCAAAAGGTATGACTTCAGTCCCATCAGCAGAGTTGGTGACTCTAATGTAATCTCTCTCACCATAATGGTGGATTTCTCCTCATTTGATACCGCCTCTACAAATAGGGCAAGGAATCTGGTGAGGGATATCAGGAGTGACAAGTTGTGAGTCTACTGGTCTAGGGATAGTCTCTCTGTGATGCAGAGGGGTTCTCACCGGTATAGGTCTCAAGGGTGCTGGAGTAGCAGGCCTTGGAGGGATAAATGGTGGATCTGGTATAGTTGGACTGTACGATGGAGGTCTCGGTTTGAAGACTGGTGGGACAGTGGCAGATGTGGGTGCAGGTGCAGCAAGGACAGGGTTCTGTTCACTTATGTTTCAATCTGTGTATGACAAGTTCAGTACATGATCAAACTGACGCAAGGATAAGTAGAACATAGAGCCAACTATCCTGACAGTTAAAGCACTGCCAAGAATGTGAATGATGCAGAGTCTATCATCATTTAAGACATAAACTCCTGACTGGAATGCCTGATATATGATCTAGAAACATTCGCAGATGTAATGGATAAGCACAATCCAGACTCTCATATTGTGGCTGACAGACGGTGGCATCACTGCAGATACGATGAACACTGTGCGGTGATAGCCAGACAAATCCTCTTGTGCATGCAAGGTTAATCCACATAGCTAGCACAGGATAAAGAGCAAAATAAAAATCTCTGCTAGCAATGAGCTAAGTGGGGCTCATAACCTTTTGAGATAGTAGTGATATCCGAAGATAAGTCCAAGCTGGGGCTATGGCTTGGAATAGCAGCAAAGCACAGGACAACAGAGGAAGAAGTCTCTTTGTGGGAAGAACTCACAAAGGATATACAAGAGCACTACTCTGGACAAACAGAGGTCTCAGCTAGAGGCTGGTTACGAGGTGTAAGAGGAAAAGTAGTATTGAACTACTTTAGTTACTCATGAGGTGTGGGCTCATGAGGGAACTAAAGAGAGAGAGGATGGGCAGTAAGGCCCTCCTTATATACATGCTAGGTTGTATGTACTTGTTTGTAACAATCAATGAATGACTAAGCTTTCTAGTACATTCTATGATGTTCCGTCATGTTCTAACCAATAGCATAACTCTCTCTATTTCAAATATGACAGTGTCAGTATATGTAAGCATGATTAGTAACCTGGTTTGATCCTACGGATTCCGGTTTGTTCCTAAGTTTTCCGACTTGATCCTATAGAGGATTCTGGAACATTCTCTGATATTCTATGAAGTTAGGTGATCTTGTATCATGTGATCATGCTACAATCTCAACAGAATGCTGAGCAGCTCCATTCATGTCCATGCTCCTTGTGGCAGTAATGGCATGGTTCATGATTGTGGTAAGGGGGGTTGCAGAGGTTGGAGCCAATGCTCTTGAGGCAGCATTTGCATGGGTGGAGGGGGCAGCAGGAGGGGTGGTGGCCAGGAGCCCAATGGTGACAGTGGCAGCAGGTGAAGTTCCTGTAGTTCCAGGTCCAATGGCCATGAGCACAGCATTGATGACATTGGGGGTGACAATCTGGTTCAGTGGTGTCAATGTTTCTTTCTTGCTCCCATCCAGAGGGAGCAGCAGCAGGGATCTCTTCAACTGGGGTGTTGATGGGGATGGGGAAATGGGATGTCCCTATAGTGACAAGGTGGAGGTCTTGGGGTCTCATGTTGGAGAAATCAAGGAGGGAGGTGGGGGTGTGAGCTGGAGTGGGGAGCAGTTTGATGTTCTCCTGATTGGGGTGGGAGGTTGGTGGCTGTCCCCAAAAGGATGATCCTGAGAGGAGGAGGTAGTGGAGGATGGGGGGTAGGAATGCTATGGATCATTCCGAGAAATACATATGTCTTTCATTGATGCTAAAGGCCTCAATGAGAGGTTGGAAGATGGGGTGGAGGACTGTGGTGGGAACGAGTTCCTGTATGAAATGGCCAAAGCCTAAATGGAATAGGGTGTCAAAAATTTCTTGACACTGTTGCATCACTAATACCCTTTGGGCAATGTTGTTTGGGTCGGGGTGGGAGATCAGGAATGATTCCTGGGCACAGTTAGAGTCAAACATTTGTATGATGCGGGTTACCTCCATGCAGAAGGTGTAGCAGTGGTCGGTTTCTAGGTAGCAGCAAGCTGCTTCATGGGTGAGGACCCAATAGAAGATGAGTTGCCTAGTGGAGCAGACTAGGTGGTGGATGTGGATGGGGTAATCAGGGTGGACAGGGGTAGGATGGAAGGAGGAGGGGGTCCCGATGAATGAGGTGGCAAGGTTGGAGAAGAGGGGGGAGGTGGAGGTCAGGGTTGGGGGGGTGGGGATGAAAGGTCCAGAGGAGGCAGTGATGGCAGAAGAGGAGGGGGAGACAGGGGTGTTGGTAGAGGACATGTTTTCTGGGAGGGGAATGGCTAGATCAAGGAGAACTAGTTGGAAGAGGGTTTGGGTGGAGAGGAACTGGTGGTATGTTGTGGTGGACAATTGGATTTCTGAGGGAAAGCAGTGGGGCGGAGGTGTTTATATTCTGCAAGCAAGTCCTGTGCATGGGTGAGTTCTTTTTCTGGAACCCATGAGTCATCTTCAGGGGGATACATAGCCTTTCCATCTCATGAGGTACTGCTTGTGAGAGGGGTTGCCACAGTGTCTGATGATTCATTCTATTTCATATTCTTCTTCTCCATCAATTAGATCCAGGGGTGGAGCTGGGAAGTTCAGACCGTGTATGCTGTTCTCATGGTACAGAGAGAGCAATGAGGCATGGAAGATGTTGTGAATTTTTCAGGTGATCGGAAGCTGTAGTTGGTATGTGACCAGTGAGAGAACCTTAGTGATAGTGAAAGGTCCTTCTCTTTTTGCAGAGAGTTTGGGGTGGACAACAGATCCTTTGAGATTTTTGGCATCAAGCCATACTTTGTCTTCTTTGACAAAAAGGGTGAATTTTCTGTGATATCAAGATTTCATGAGTTGGCAAGTGAGATCATGTGCTGTCAAAGCCTCATTGCAGGCAGCTGATAGTTCCTTTAGGTGGGATTCCAGTGCTGGTAACCATGATTCCAAAATAACTGTGGGGAGGGGGTGGAGTTCATAGCCCATCATGAGATAGAAGGGGGACTTTCCAGTGACTGAATGTGGATGGTGGTTGTGGGTGAATTCCACATTAGTGATGTGTTCAGCTCATGTGGTGGGATTGTTGCCACAGAAGATCTGGAGGTATGTTTCTATTTCTTGGTTGACTTGTTCAGTCTTGCTGTCAGATTGGGGGTGATAGGCAGTACTGAGGGAGAGGTCATATCCAAGGAGTTTTCCCAGTTCTCATGTGAATGAGGAGGCAAATTGGGGACCATGGTCCAAGATAATTTTATCATAGAGTCTGAATCATTTGTAGACTTTGTTGAAGAAAAGGGTGGCAATTCCCTTGGTGGAGGTGGTTTTCAATGTTGGGCATAAAATTACCCCCTTCATAAGCCCATGGTCAACCATGACCAAAAGGGAGTCGAATCCTGTGGACTTAGGAAGGTCTGTGATCAGTTTGCAGGAGATCTGTTGGAAGGGACAGGAGCTCTTGGATGGAATGGGAAGGGGGGGGGGGCATGGAAGGGTGGGTGTTGACTTTGGCTTGTTGGCAATGCAAGCATCCCTCCATGTACTTTCATACAAAGGTAGCCAGTCCCAGCCACCAGAATTCCACAGAGACCAATTGACAGGTCTTGAGGAAACCAGGGTGACTGGTGGAGGCATGGTCATGGCATTGAGCCACTATGGATCTGTGGAGTTTGGGATTGTTTGGGACATAGACATGTCCTTGATAGTAAGGATACTGGTGTCATACTTCCAGTTGGAGAGGTGAGAGTGAAGGGCAGAGAGAACTTCCCCAGAAAGGGCTTGTAGGGAGTCCAAAACTAGTGGGTCACTTTTAGACCAGTCTCAAAGTTTGTTGAAGAGAGCTTTGTTGATTAGATTGACAAATAGAGACTGTGGCAATAGAGTGATGTTATGATTGTCAGTTTCATCATCAGGGATGAGGTCTGGTTGGCACAATAGGACATCAGGTCCAGCCAGGAAAGTTCCAGGGACATGGATTAGCTGAAGGTCGTAATTGGCTAGATCCAGGAGCCAACACACTTGTTTGTGATTGAGGTCCTGGGGTTGTTGGAAGTAGGTCAGGTTTTTGTGATTGGTAAAAACCTGAACCAAATTGGGGTGTCCTTTGAGGTATTGCTTCCACATTTTGAGGGCTTGGATGACAGCCAGAAGTTCTTGGTCATAGATATTGTAGTTTCTTTCTACAGGGGATAGGGATTGGGACAAGTAAGAACAGGGTTTCCAATCCCTGTTGTTATCTGTTTGGAGCAGGATACCTCCAGTAGTGTATTTGGAGGCATCTGTGGCTATGTCAAAGGGTTTTGCCAAGTCAGGGAACTGGAGGACAGGTTGGGAGAGAAACGTTTGTTTGAGTGTTTCAAAAGTGGAGGCACATTTGTCAGTCCAATTCCATGGTGTGGTCTTCTTTGTGAGATCAAGAAGGGGTCTGGCAAGGTTTGAGTAGTTGGGAATGAATCTTCTGTAGAAGTTGGCGAATCCTAAGAAGGATTGCACATCTTTGACTTTAGATGAAGTAGGCCATTGTTTGATTCTGTCAGGTTTGATGGGGTCCATTGCAAGTGTACCAGATTTAACAATCATCCCTAGATATTTGACCTTGGTGGTGGTGAATTTGCATTTGAATAATTTGAGATGAAGGTCAAGTTCTTGCATTCATTTGAGGACCCTTTTTGTTCTTTCAATATGGGTCTTTTTGTCTGGGGAAAAGATGAGGAGATTATCCATATATACGATAAGCCATTCTTCAGTGATCATATCTCTGAAAGAGTCATTCATGAATCTTTGGAAGGTGGCAGGTGAATTGGTTAGTCCAAAGAACATAACAGTTGGTTCAAAGAGGCCTTTGTGGGTGATGAAGGTGGCCTTCCATTGATGTCTGTCTTTGATTCAAACATTGTTGTATCCCCATTGGACATCAAACTTTGTGAAGACTTTGGTGTCTTTTAATTTGTCAACTAGGTCGGAGATCAGGGGTAAAGGGTATGCATCTTTGATGGTGTGTTCATTGACGTATTGGTAATCCTGACAGGGTTGGAGTCCTCCATCTTTCTTTTTGACAAAGAAGAAGGGGAAAGCTTGGGGAGAGTTTGATGGGTGGATTTTTCCTGCTGCAAGGTTCTTGGCAAGGAAATCTTTGTAGCCTTCCTTTCTTCTGGGTTTAGAGGATAGATTTTTCCAACTTTGGGGTTGAACAAGTCATCAAGTTTGATTTCATGGTCATAGGAACAGGATGGAGGTACATGGTCCATGGCTTCCTTGGAGAATACTTCTTCATATTCACTATATTCTTTGGGTAGTATGGTTGTATTGGTGGGGTTGGCTTGCATGGAGAGTTCAGTGGCTTTGGTCAATTTTCAGACCATGAAAGACCTGAGGAGATAGGTGTTGCATCCATATTGTATGATGCGGTCAATGTTTCTGACATTGTAGGCTCTTTCACAGAAGTGATAGGGGTCTTTGAAGTTGAGGTATCAGCATAGGTGATCTTGTTTGGAATCATGATCCATCCAGGTATGATTCATGGATCAGTAAGAGTTTTGAGGTGTATACAATTCCTTGGTTTGGTTGGTGGAATTGGGGATGTTGACTTCTCTGGAAGTCCAGTTGATGGTGGGGTTGGTATCTTTCAACCAGGGATGTCTGAGGATCATGTTTTCTTTTCTGCAATGCATTACATGGAATTGTACTCAGTGGACAATGTTGTTGAGGCAGATGGGGATTTCAAAGGCAAATTTGATATCTCCATGTTTGTTCCAAGATTGATCCACATTGTGTATGGGGATTGGAATGGGGAGTTGTTCCAGTGGAAGTTTGTTTCTTTTGGCAAAATGCCAGTCAATACAAGAGATTGATGCTTCAGAGTTGATGAGTGCTTGAGTGCCAACATTTGATGATGTGTGCATGATTGAAATGGGAATATAAATAGCATTTCAAATTTTAAAGATAAATACAGGCATGCATCTAGTTGGAGAGAGGGTTCACGTTGGTCAAGTCCTCTGTTCTAAAAACCCAAGCATTTGATGGAGTGGGGTTCTTCCTCATATAGGGGTTCTTCTTCTTCTTCTGTTATGGAAAATGCTGTAGTTTGTCTAACCTTCTTTGGGAAGGGTTGATGGGTTCGTGGGGTTTGATTGGGGTATTTTGGGCATTGGTGTGAGTTGTGCCCCTTTTGATGGCATCAGGAGCATAATCCTTGTTTGATGCATCGCTTACGTTCTTCAGGGGTTAGTCAGTCAATTCTGACTGCATTGACTTCCATGGCATTTGAGTTGCAGGATGGACAATGATGTTGACAACCAAATGTCTGATGAGGGGCAGTGTGGGAAGATTGGTTGAAGCAGGCAATGTCGACAGCTTTTTGGAATTGGAAGAAGAAGTGGATTGACTTGTTATACCATTCTTCGACTTTGGAAGGAATGGTATCCATTGACATTATGCAGTGCATGAGGTACACTGGGAGTCCAGCTGAGAAGTAGCTGATGAGAACATTCTCATCTGTGATCTTGGAAATCTGTACATTGTTGTGGAAGTTGGCAATATATTTGGTAAGCTTGTTCTGGGTGACTCAGGAAGAGGTGCAATGCATGGAAAGCTAGGTGATGGCAGTGGCTTGGGTGTCATGTCTGTTGCAGAAGTGTTCTTTAAACTTCTTGGAGAAGTTGTCCCAGGAGAATGGGATGTTCTCATCAGTGTCAGGTTTCATGGTGAGGATTGTTTTTCTGTACATTGCCACCCAAGTGGTGGCAGATCCTTTTGTCATGTATAACAGAGCAAATGCTACTTTCTTAGCATCATTGTTGTAGACTTCTTTGTTGATGGTGAGGTAGAAGGTGACTGTGGCAGCCCATGCTTTGGCTGTGGTGGCATTCCCATCAAAAAGTTTGGGGGTTCTTAGTCTGAGCTCTGTAAGCTTGAAGTGTGAGGGGTTTTCTTGTTTAGCCATATCAGGCATGTTTGGTCTGGTGGGTTCAAAGGAGTAGGGTACTTCAGGAAGAGTTTGGAGAGGGGCGATGGGAGTGATGGTTTGTGTAAATTTGGTGACTGCTTCAATGAATTCTTTGTCAAAATACTCAGGCTCTTGAACAGATAACTGTTCTGAGAGTTGTTGGGAGAGGTGTTGGTCTAAGGTCTGGGTTTTAGGAATGACAATATCAACATCTTCCAGGTGGGTAGTGACTGGGGAGTTCTCTTGTTCAGACAAGTCAAACTCATCAAGGAAAGCTTCAGCAATGGCTTCTTGTCTGAAGTGGCTGTCAGGGGTTTGTAGGTTGCCTGGAGGGCGGGGATTGCTGGGGCATTGGTGGGAAATGGTGGGAGACTACAGCAATAGTAGCTCGCTAGAAGAAAGCAATTCCTTTTGTTATACTTGGCCCAGATAAGGACAAGTGAAGACTTGGTAGGATCACCTGCACAAGTCAAAGGTCTGAGGGACAAAGGTTCAGACCTAGATTGTCTAGCTGAAGGGGTGATGACAAGAGTGACATGAGCTAAGACAAGCTCAGGGGTAGGCTGAGGGGTCTCAGGGTCACAGCCAGAGTTGAAGGTTTCAGAGGTTCAGGGTTGAAGAGTTTAGGCTCTCAGAGATTGAGAAGGTACCATAATAGGCAATCAAGGGTTCACTTATACTGGAGTGATGAAAGGGAGAAGGATGAAGGAGTGTAAGGGGCATGATTCCCTTAGGACTGAGGACTGAGGCAAGACAAGTGAAGGTGAAAACCCAAGTAGGAATTGCTTAGAGAATAAAGTACATGGCAGCTAGGTATATATACTACTGAGGCAGCCCAAAGGCTCTGTCTAATGGAGTCATCCTGAGTAGTGGTAGGATAGCCTTGGGGCTATGATTCTAAGTATAAGTGTACAGTGTACTGCAACCAATGAAGCTGTCCATGACAAAGGGAAAAGTAAGTATAAATAGCACAAGGCAACATAGGAAGAAATGCATAGGAATATCTAAGAAAAGAATGATTGGGCATGGGCAATCATGTGAAGGAATCAAGATCTATGAGAGGATATGAGTCTGTACTGTCCAGGAAGAAAGGTAAAATTGAAAGAGGAAGAGGAAAAAGAATAGGGGTCTGTATGAATCATAACACTGAAGACCTCATCAAAAGAAAACCTCTCTATGACATTCAAATATCCACTGATGCTCATCAGCTACCAGATCTAGTCCTACAACTGTGATGATCACACCTTCTGTGAAGAACATATGTTACAGGAAATTCAATCCAACTAGGATTTGACAATTGTGATATACTCTTTCTGGGTTTACTTCTTCAACAAGAACACCAGTTTATATCCCAAGATGTAAAGGATATACTGGGATATATGACTGTTGAACATTTTCTACTTCTGGAAAGCTAGGATTGTTTGTTCACTCCCTCTGGCTCTATGAAAGTCAACATTGGTACAACTCATTCATCAAGAAACAAATTCAAATTTTCTCGACCTATGATTAATCACTCTTTCCTATTTGGTTTGGATAGGATTTTATCCTTTCCTGGTGAGATTTTCTCTGCCACTTCCATTCTTGGAACTACCCCTTTCTAGGGAGACACCTCTGATTTTCAAAACAAGAAGGATCGCTTTGCCTTCACATCCTTTTACTTGGCACATCTTGGTGTTCCTCTCATCAGAGATCTATCTGGGATGTATCTAGATAAGAACTATGCTCTGAACTTTAATGCCAAGAAATTCCCAAGACATCTATCTGGGAGGTATCCAGATCAGATACATGCTCTATGCTATTTTCTTCCTTCCAAACAGAGAGACTACCATACAAACCATACAGGAAATGACATGTCTAGCAAACAGTGCACTTGCTGGTGACACAAAACAGAATATCACTGTCAATCACCTTCTCACGAAGAGACAAAAGAGACATCTCACATAGTCACCTACCAAACTTGGTGTTTCCACCAACTACATTCTTCATATACCACATTGAGCAAATTGGCTTATTCAGCCATAGATGAACAAAGTCCCTATTCATATCAAAATTCAGACCTATGATTCTTTAACATATTGACTGCTTAACTGCACTATTGATACACTGACTACTTAAAAGTTGCACTATTGGCTTCAAAAAGAATCAATAACTGGCAATGATTACAAAGCCATCATCTTATCAGTTCCCACATCAGGATCATTTATGGAATCCTACAGATCCACACCAGTATTAACCAAGATTGATCAAAGTTAAGTGGAATACAAGATCTATCTGAATCTACAATCTAGATAAACAAGCATCATGCTATCAACCTCCACAACCTACCTTGCTTACCACAGAGAATTATACACTGCATAAAATGTGAGAAGTTATGCTTTACACCTATGCTTTATGCTTCACATCTATGCTAAACCTGCAATTGCAGAGAATAACCCTTGATCTCAAACTTAATACAAGATGAGAGATTACAAAGCAAGAGAACATATCTATTCAGAAGGAGTCATAAGAAATGACTATGAAGCTTGATTAACCAGTGGAAGCATTATCCACTTCCATCACAATTGTTGTCTTTCACTCATGATAAAACCAGCTGAGATTCTAATCCACTTCCATCACAATCAATGCCTTTCACTCATGATATTACTTGCAGACAAACTTGATCAAACCAGGACAAACAAAGTGTGCATACACAAATCTTCCTGATCAGAAGAATTTTATATTCACACTCATCAAGATCTAATCATGATCTTATCATCCTGAGAACCCAATCTAGGAAAGATCGAACCTAGATCCTTTGCATCAACAATGTGAACACAGAACTTGCAATACAGGTCACATATTTCTAGAGGAACAAGAAAAAGAAGTATATGCTATCACTAGGTGAACCAAAATAAAGTAAAGAGGAGCTTTACTCAGAATTTTGGAATAGTAAAGAGATAAAATTGTCCATCAGTGACTTGAGTTATCAATGCTTCAAAAGCATTTGAATACACCTCATAAAGGCTTATAACATCTCTAATCACTGAGAACAGCAAGACTATTTAATTTATCTTCCTACAAAGAGAATTTTAGGATTGGACCAGAAGTAATTTGTTCATCAGGTTAGTCAAACTGATTTCAACTGTTATGCTTGGTCTGGGTAGGAATGAGCATAGGCTCAAAGAACTAGAGTGTAGGGTCAAGGGTTCAAGGTAGTTGACGAAGTACTTGCCACTAGGGTCAAGGGTTCTGCCTGCTAGGATGTATAGCAGGTGGTTCGATGGTGAGTCTGCCTACCGAAGAGGTAGCAGCAAGTTATGATGAGGGGATGAAGGGGAGCGAGGTAAGATTGAGCAGAACTAAGCTAGCATACAAGGGACAAAGTACTTAGGCTTATATACTGCACAATGGAAGGTCATAGAAGGTTATGGAACAACTATGACTAAGCATGGAATGTTTGAAAGAAAGGGAAAGTAAAGATAACAAGATAAGGGTGTGCGATGAACATGTTGTATGTTCTAGAGCACTCTATCGAAGTGGAAGTATTGGGTTAAGCTGATGATGACAAACACAAGTGATGAAGGGAAACGAATAGGGGTGAATCATAACATTACCCCCGGAGTACATTCGAAACTGCAGTAAGAAACAAAAGATGAGAGAAAAGAACGAACTAGAGGTCCATGCAGCGATCACTGCCAGGGGAGCCTGTCATGTTGGCGTAAGTGGAAGCATCATAGTTGGGATATCCCCATTCTTCATCGACATCAAGAGACCTGTCTGCAGGCATACCTGAGAGACGGCGAAGTTCAGCATTGGAGCGAGGGAGACATTGACGATGATGATGACCAGAGGGAGGGGAATAGGGAGAGGAATATGAGGAACCAGAGGGGATGAGAGATGCTGGACAAGGGGGCGAGTGGAAGACGAGGAAGTATGAGATCTGTGAGAACAACGAGAGGATCGAGATGAGGAGGAAGATGAGGAGGGGACAAGGGGGGCAGGAGACCAGCAACGGAGGAGGGGACATTGATATGCTGAATGACCTGGGGTGTGTTGGTTGCAGTGACGGCAACAGTAATAGACACAGTTAGCCTGGATGTGAGAGAGGCGATGGCAATGAAAACATGTGTTGTTATAGAGGGGGTGGGTCTCTGGTAGAGGGTGGTTCCTTTTGCCTTCCCATGCTACTTCTGTCTGCTCAATGGAGGCAAGTTCCTCAAGGGTCAGAGGGGCACTAGAGGCCTTGGGGGATTGCTTGTCAGTGTTAGATCTCGTATTCAGATGTTCCACGTAGCGTTGGATATCTGAGGTCAGGTCATCCATCTCCAACTGGTGCATGGCAGATATAATGAGCTCTCAGATGGTATGGTGGGTTTCGGTGATGTGGAAGGCATGGTGCATACAGGCGGTGTCATCGGCAATGAGGTCGGCATGGGAATGAAGGTGTGAAAGTTCGATGTACATGCGAAAGAGGGAGTAAAGAGGAGATGAAGGTTCCAAGTGATTGTGAAGGGAGATTCGAAGGTTAGAATTGTCAAGAAAAGAGAGTATACGTCCCTGTTGAATGGAAGAGAAAGGGTCGCAGTGCAAACAAGAAGTGAAGCGAGGAGGGTTAATGATGGGTTCTGTGGTGATGGGAGAGGGGGGCCACAGGCTGTCCCAGGCATGGTCTAAGGTTTCAAGGCGGGGAAGTTTGGGAGGTGGGTTCCAGCCAGCGTCCGCTTCAACAGAGGAAGAGCGACTAGGGGAGGTGTTGGGCATTGTGACGAGATGATGGTGGTCGAGAGGATGAAGGGAAAATGGAGGGATGAAGGTTCTTATAGTCCGAGAGAATTTCCTTGGCGTGTTTGAACTCCGATTCTGGAAGCCAAGAGTCTTCTTCGGCCGAGTATCCTTTCCATCGGACTAGGAAGCGTCGGTTGTTCAGGGTTCCCTTGTGTCAGATTACCTTTTCCATCTCGTACTCTTCTTCTCCATTGATAAGGTCAGGTGGAGGGGAAGGGAAGTTTGGGCCATGTATGTCGTTTTCATAATAGGGTGATAAGAGGGAGGTGTGGAACGTGTTGTGAATTTTCCAGGTACTGTACGAGGAAGGCGGAGTTTGTAAACGAGTGGAGATAACACCTGGACAATGGTAAATGGGCCTTCCCGCTTGGGGGCAAACTTCAGATGGGAGATAAGGCATTTCAGGTTACAGGCTTCTAGCCAAACCTTGTCACCTTTACAGAAGGAAGTAAACTTGCCATGAGAGCGAGCTTTCATGACTTGTCTAGTGAGTTCATGGGCTGCCAGAGCTTCATCTTGAGTGGCGGAGAGGGTTTTCAGTCGTTCTTCGACTGCTGGGAGGTTGGATTTGGCAATGACTGTGGGGAGGGGGCGAGGTTCAAAGCCATAGGTGAGGAAGAAGGGGGATTTGCCAGTGATGGAGTGAGGGTGGTGGTTGTGGGCGAATTCGGCGTGGGAGATCATCTGGGACCATGTGGAGGGGGAGTTACCACAGAAGATGCAGAGATAGGTCTCGACTTCTTGGTTGACACGTTCCGTTTCTCCATCAGATTGAGGGTGATAGGCAGTGGAGAGGGAGAGGTCATATCCGAGGAGTCGTCCGAGTTCTTTGGCGAAGGCAGAGGTGAACTGGGGGCCACGATCTGAGATGATTTTGTCGTACAGGCCAAACCGTGTGTAAACCTTGTGGAAAAAGAGGGAGACAATCCCTTCGGCAGAGACGGATTTCTTCGTAGGACAGAGAATCACCCCCTTAGTAAGCCCATGGTCTACCACAACCAAAAGACTGTCAAAGCTATTGGATAGGGGTAGATCCATAATCAAGTCGCAAGAAACCTGTTGGAAAGGGCGAGAGCAAGAAGAGGAGATGGGGCAGAGAGGAGGGACCATGGGGTGGGTGTTGGCCTTTGCTGACTGACAAGAGGCACAGCCTTCGACATATTTCTGCACAAACTGGGTGAGGCCAGGCCACCAGAATTCAGAGGCAATGAGCTGGTGAGTTTTCAGGTAACCAGGGTGGCCAGCAGCGAAATGATCATGATGTCGTTTGACAACAGATTTACGCAGATCAGGGGGAACATAGGCACAGCCTTGGTAAGTCAGGACGCCAGTGTCATATTGCCAATCGGAGAGTCGTGAGCGAAAGCAAGCTGGGACGTCACCAGTGGTAGCACGGAGTGCATCAAGCACAAGGGGGTCCGAGGCAGAGGAGGATGCAAGCTTTTCCTGGAGAGCTACGTTGATGACATTGACAAAGAGGGAGTCTGGAAGGAGAGTGACATTGTCATTGTCGTCATCAGTGGCAGGGAGGAGATCTGGTCGGTGAGAGAGGGCATCGGGGGCGGCAAGGGAGGTCCCAGGAACATGGGTGAGGCAAAGGTCAAAGTTGGAGATGTTGAGTAACCATCAAGCCTGTCGATGGTTGAGCTTTTGGGGTTGGCGGAAGTACATCAGGTTTTTATGATCAGTGAAGACCTGAACTTGAAAAGGGGATCCCTGAAGGTAGTGTTACCAGGCTTTGAGACCATGAATGACTGCAAGAAGTTCTCAGTCATAGATGTCATAGTTTCGCTCAGTGGGGGAGAAGGATTGCGACAAGTAAGAGCAGGGATGCCAGTCGCCATTAGCATCAGTTTGGAGGAGGACACCTCCGGAGGCATACTTGGAGGCATCAGTGGCAATGGCAAAGGGTCGGGTAGGGTCAGGGAGATGGAGGATCGGTTGAGAGAGGAAGAGCTTCTTCAACTCATCGAAGGAGTCTTGGCAGGAGGGGGACCAATTCCAAGGTTGGTTTTTCTTGGTAAGATCAAGGAGAGGGCAAGTGACGTTCAAGTAGTTAGGAATGAAACATCGGTAGAAGTTGGCGAAGCCGAGGAAGAAGCGAACATCCTTGACTTTAGAGGGTGTTGGCCATTCTCAAATGCCATCGAGTTTGACCGGGTCCATGGCAAGTTCATCTGGGCGAACAATCATGCCCAGGTATTCGACTTCAGAGGCAGCAAACTTGCATTTCTCGAGCTTAAGATGAAGGTCAAGTTCCTGCATTCATTGTAGAACGTGTTTGGTACGTTCCTCATGGGTCTCGGCATCGGGGGAGAAGATGAGGAGGTTGTCCATGTAGATGACAAGCCATCCTTCGGCAATCATGTCTCTGAAAGAGTCATTCATGAAACATTGGAATGTCGCAGGGGAGTTGCAAAGTCCAAAGAACATGACGGTGGGTTTGAAGAGGCCTTTGTGGGTGATGAAGACCGCTTTCCATTGGTGTACATCCTTGATGCGGACATTGTTGTAGTCCCAGTGGATGTCAAACTTGGTGAAGACCTTGGCTCCTTTGAGTTTGTTGATGAGATTGGAGATGAGGGGGAGGGGGTAGGCATCTCAAACCGTGTGTTCGTTGACATATCAGTAGTCCTGGCAGGGGCGGAGACCTCCATCCTTTTTTTTGACGAAGAAGAAGGGAGCAGCTTGGGAAGAGTTCAATGGGCGGATCTTTCCGGCTGCGAGGTTTTCGTCAAGGAAGGCTTCGGTGGCTGCCTTCTCATCGGGAGAGAGGGGGTAGAGCTTGCCAATTTTCGGGGTGAAGGATTCGTCGAGATTAATCTCATGGTCATAGGGTTGGCTAGGGGGTACATGGTCGGTTGCTTCTTTCAAGAAGACGGAAGCAAAGTCGGCGTATTCCTGTGGGAGAACAGGTTTGGGTTTCGCCTTCTCAGCAGCCATGGCAAGCTCAGTGGCAGTAGTGAGTTTGGCAATGGTAGCGTTTGGGATAAAGCAGGAGCCACATCTGATGATCCTTTGGATGACTTGGACATCATGGTTTCGAAGGAGATGTTGTTGCTGGGTTTCCTTCTGCATATACTGTAGTCAAAGAGTCATCCATCCCAGACAGTATTGACGTTGACATGGCAAGGGGGGCGAGGAGAAGGAGTGGTGGGAGTTGGAGGGAGGGGTTGGGTGTGTTTCTGATAGAGGCAATCGGATTGATCAGACTCCAGGGGAATGGATAACTTGCAAGAGGTCCAGTCAATGGTGGGGTTGACCTCTTTAAGCCAAGGGAGTCCAAGGATAACGTTCTCCTTTCCACAGTTGAGGATGTAGAAGGTGACCTGGTGGGCCATGGATCCAATGTGGATGAAAAGGGAGGTGGTGAAGCGGATTTGACCATTCTTGTTGGTTGATTGGTCAACATTGTTAACGGTGATGGGGGCGGCAAGTTTGTTTTTAGGGAGTTTGTGTTTCCAGACAAAGTCCCAATTGATGCAAAAGATTTGTGCTCCAGAATCAATCAGAGCACGAGTACCAATGGCTTTCAAGTGTGAGGGTTTGACGATGTGAACAGGGATTTGCATAGACTGTTTGGTTATCAACAATACAAGTACAGACACACAAGAAAAGGAGGGTCGTTGCATTGGGGTACACCCTCCATCTAAAAATCCTCACCTGGGATGGCAAAGGAGATCCAAGCCACCATTTCTTCATCATCGTCATCCTCAACTTCTCTCAGCTGGGGAACTTCTTTGACCTTCCTAACCTTCTTTTCCGAAGTCTTCTTCGGTTTTTGGTTGTTGGAACCAGGGCATTCATTGGAAAGGTGACCAGGTTTTCAGCATCGGAAGCAACGTCCTTCTGCAATGCATCAGCAACATTCTTCAGGGGTGAGTTTCCCGAGTTTGATGGCATCAACATCCATGGCGTCAGGGTCTTTTGAGGGGTGTGAGGATGAGGAGGAAGATGTGAATGAATGGTAAGTAGAAGAACCGGACTTGTTCCTCTTGGCTATGTCTTCGGCTTTTCCCCATTGGGTGAGGAAATGAACGGCCTTGGAGTACCATTTGTCGATCTTGGTGGGGATAGTGTCCATGGACATGATGCGACGCATGAGGTGGACAGGTAAAGCTGTTGAGAAGTATCCAATAAGGACGTTTTCGTCCACGATCTTGCTGATCTGGACCTTGTTTCGAAATTCTGAGATGAATGAGGTAAGTTCTGGGATTCCGGCATTGCCAGACATCCGTTGGGTGGAGAGCCAGGTGATGGCTAGGGCTCTGGTGTTGTGGTGTTCAAAGGTGGTTTTGAAGGCTATGATGAAGTCTTTGAAATCGCCAAAGCCTTTGGTGCTACCATCGGCTTTCAGAGAGAGGGTGTCCTTTCGAAAAGAGGAAGCCCAGGTCAAGGCGGCTCCAAACTTCATGTAGGAGAGGGCAAAGGCGATCTTCTTCGCCTCGGTGCTGTACACCTCTTCATTAACTAGAAGGTAGGTTCTGACAGAGTCTAGCCAGATGGTCGCCTTAGTGTAATCGCCATTGAAGGCGTCAGGGGAGCCAATGCAGAGTTCGATTGGTTTCGAGAGGGTAGACATTGTGGGGGGAGGGGCAAAAGGTGGGAGGGGTAGGGTAGAGGCGAAGGTGGGAGAAGAAAATAAGCCAACCGGAATATACGCATCAGGAACGTCGTCGTAGGCTGCGAGAGATGCGA
>JBBPMV010000145.1:0-28209 GCA_038090495.1 Heimioporus retisporus | reverse complement strand
TAAAATTGCGTTCAGCCACTTAGTATTAGTTTGCAAGATTTCATTGTAAGTATATTACAGTAAATCCTGCAAAATGTACATATGGTAGTTACAGTAATTTTTGCAACAATAAGCCAGGGTCTGGTGTCGTAAGAGACGTGTGTGCCTGGTCGCTTGATTATGAATTCCGTGCTGTATGATGCCCAGCGAAAGACGTATCCAGAGGACTCGCGTCGACCTCGTGAGCAATAGAACTCAAACCTCGACGTTTTTTCTTTGCCACCGTCTTGGGTCCGGGGTTCCCAGCGACCACGATTACATTGGATGGCTCGTCGTCTGCGTGGATGTGAGGTTCAAGTTTTCTACCATCGCTGGGAGAGAAGTTCGCGTCGAACGCAAACTTGGCACCTACCTTGAGGTGTACGACCAACGGTGCCGTTTTTTTTTTTGCTAAAGCCCCATGTATTCCGAACACAACCGTCATGGCGACGTAAACGCGTTCAGCTCGTACGCAAGGGAAGTCAGAACCCGCACGCACGTGTTCGAAGGCAGCAACCCCTTGGGGTTGCCGCCATTCTTCCGGGGGGGGGACGGTCCGTCCCCGGTCCCCCCCAGATCCGGCCCTTGTTACGTAGGTACACTTCCAGACCTCTCTCCACTCGTCCGGGTTGTCCCTCCCCGCCCGTGGTCCACCCCTAACGTGTGGCTGACTCCCATGTGGCCCTCATTCCCCCTCAAGGCCTCGCCCCAACCAGGGGGTCGCTTCGTACGCACACGTCCACCCCACTTTTTTTTTTCTTCTTTTCGTGATGTGATTGACTGCCACGCAGCCTCGTCACTGCGATCCCCTTCATAGGCACCCTTCAAAGCCTCCCCCCCACTCGCAATCGCTGGTCACAAACACCTGATACGCTTCTTGCTCCAACGGCGTTGCTACAAGCTCAGTGTGGCCATCCCCTTGTCCCGCGTCCAACGATTACGAGTCGTAGCGTCCCTCCCTCGACTTTGACACAGGCCACGCTCACGCTCACCCCATCCCCGCGGGTCAAGTAACGTTTATCGATCCCCCTTCTACGCCGCGCCGCGTTGACGCCACCACCATCAACTCAGACTCAAGCCACTCACGATTCAGCCGATGCGATCGGCCAAAGTTCCAGCGGCAACATCGTCTTTCTGGAGCGATTTCAAACCCCGCAAGCGCACGCGATCCGTGCGTGTTCATTCCTTGGTGCATGGCATTAGCATGTGTGTACGTATGTTGCGTCCATGTGAATAGAGCCCATAGCTCCCCAAATCGTAAGGTATGAGGTATACAAAAAACGAGACGACATGAAACCCCAGAGTCAAGGAGATAAAAAAAGACAAAGGGGGTGGCACTGAGGAATAAAAAGAATACATAGGCCACGATAAAGTACAACACTACAGTAAGCGTAGAGTGAGTCTGTAATAGGCTGGAAGGGGGAGAGTCCCGATCGGAGACATGATGAGCTGAGCTTCGGTGTGACGTGATAAGCGGCCCCACTTACCGATGATCACGTCCATACATACATTATGAAGTCCACGGCTCATGATAGGCCAGGGACACAAGGGGAGAACTAAGATCGAGGACCCAGTGGCTGCCCGACTTGGGTTGGGTCAACCCGAGAAAGATCGTTTGATGCAGGAGGACGTCGACGCGTTTCCAACCCAGGGAACGTTCGATCTCTGGGAGACCAGGGGCAAGTTTGCAGCGCAGCAGGAAAGCATCCTCAACTACCCTGCGGTCGCGGACGAGGCCCCGCTCTTCAACAGCGAGCTGCTCATTAAACGTCTTGTAGACCGCATCGAACACGCCTCGACAGAGTATCTCATGGGTGTTCTTGGCATCCACCTCCCATGCGAATAGCTTGCGCTCGAACACGACGGTCATCTTGGTCATCGCCCCATTGGTAGCAGGCTTGTCGAGCTCCGGTCGGAGAACTTGGTGCGGCAGCTGCGATCCTGAAAGACGATATCGTCGACGGGAAAGGCCATATCAAAGCGGACGAGTCGCCTCGATCGTTTGGCATCGAAAGGAAGCTGCTGCCAATCCAAATCGAACGCGGGCGGTTTCGTGAGCTAGAATCAGATAAAAAGACATTTTACGCTCGGAGCTCATAGCGCGTACCTACCCAAACGCGATCCGTGGGACGACACGCTGGGGATGCTGCACCAGGAGCGGGCGACCTTTTTGGACGCCAGCATTTCCCCCTCGCTCTCGCACGAGTCGGTGGCAATCTTGCTACCCTTGAGGACGGATCTAAGTGGCTTGGCGGGCAGGCTGATCTGCGGTAAGGATTGCCTTGGAGGAGGAGCCCATGTTGGGTATATCTGGGTGACAGATGGTGCGACGGGAGGGGCCGGGGTGCGGCTACGATGATCGTGATCTAGTCGTAGCGGTGTCTGGCGCATCGACGAATTGGCAATAGAGCAAGGCTGAACGAGAGATAGATGCATACTATGATTGGCGCGCATCCACGCATGACCGAGGCAAACGACTAGCAGAGAGCTCGGGCGAAGCCACGCAGGACAGGAGTAGCTTGGAGCCATTTGAGACGGCAATGTTGTGGCATCTCGGACCCGAGTCCGCACGGGGGAACGAGCGGGTGATAACGTTGACGGCCAGAGATTGGCACAGTGATTCGGATGGGCGTGCATCACACGTACGCGGTCTTCGTCAGAGACGTGATGCCAGTCGCTTGATTGAATCCGCGTCACCCGACGAGGACCGCCAAAAATGATGATGCCCAACCAAACACGGTTCGAGACGCATAGTCACCCCCCGAGGCTCGTCGACCACGTGAGAAGCCCGAGTCGACGTTTCTTTCAAGTTGCTCCCAGCAACCACCACTGGATTGCCCGTCGTCCACGGCTGCCCCTGTTGCGAATGCGAGGTTGAACGGGGGTCAAGTTTCCGCCATCGAAGAGTCACGTCAGCGCAGTTCACATCCCACTGCAAGCGCACGACGGACGGTGCTGCGCTCCCCCACGTATTCCGAACACAGCCGTCATGGCGATGTGAACACGACTGTTCGGACAAAAACGGGCACTTTGCTGTAATCTCCAAGTTGGAGGTAACTGCCAGAACGTCAGCGATGGTAACGCGTTCAGCTCGAACGCAAGGGGAGTCGGGACTCGCACGCGCCCAGAGGCATACGCCAAAGAACGGTTCTTCCCTCTGGTGCTTTTCCATTCCCCCGATGTGGCCCACTTTTCTGATTGACTGCAACGCGGCCCAATCCCCCCTCAAACGTCTCTGGCATCAAGGCCTCGCTCCAACCAAGGGTACCCCCCCTCCGCTCGCAACCGCACTCACAACACCCGAGTACTACTGCCTTGTTCCTGACCCATGATTCCGTCTTTCTCTCCCTCTACTGCACCGGTCACCCCATCCCCACGGGTAAGCTCATCGTCTCTCATGTTCCTTCGATCCCCTTCTATCCCGCGTTGTCGCCACCATCAACCCAGTCCTCCACTCATTCGTCGAGCCGATCAAAAAGTCTACCACGTTCAAGTCAAGCCAATTCAAACCCCTCATGTCGTTTCATTCCTAGTTGCGTAGCATTGGCATGTATGCGCATTTAAATAAAACCTCATAAGTCACCGAATTGTAACGTCCATGATGTATACAGAGAGAAAACTCGAAATCCCAGAGTAAAAGAGAAAAAAAAAAACACAGAGGTCGCACAAAGGAATAAAGAAGACGTTTGGTGAATCCACGTGAGCCACGATAAGCCGCAAATGCACCCTGTGGATGTATGTAATGGCTAGGAGAGGGGGAGACGTGGTGTGTGATACCATGATGCCGATGGGTGGGTATGCAAAGCAAGGGATGTATATATGCATGCAGGGTAGTTTGCAATCCAGTTCCTGATCCAGACAAGTTTTGGTAAGATGTGACAGGCGATCGTACATACTGGTGATCATATCCATATATTACCTTGAAGGTGCTCATGACAGGCCAAGGTCATGAGGCGGTGAACAGAGATTCAGCACTCAGTCGCCGCCAGACTTGAGTTGAGTCGACCGAGAACTTGGACGATCCGTAGCAGGACGCCGAGCTATTTCCAACTCGGGGAACGTTCGACTTCTAGAAGACCATGTGCGAGTTGCAGTCCGGCCAGCAAGTGTACTTGACTCCCGGTAGTTGCAGACAAGGCCATACTCTTCAAGAGCGAGATGCTCGTTAAGGGGCTTGTAAATCGCTTCGAATACATCGACAAGCGTATCCTGTGGGCGTTCTTGCAGTCCACCTTCAACGAGAATGGTTTGCGCTCGAACACGACCGTCATCTTGGTCATCGAACCATTGGCCACAAGCTGACCCAGCACGTTCGTCGGATAGCTTGGTGCGCAGCCGCGACCTTGCGACGGTATCCACCACAACAAAACAGATGAGCCGCGTCGATCATTGGGCAGCGGCAGGGAGGTTGTCAATCCGAATCGGACGCGGATCATCTCATAGGCACTGACACCATTGATCAGATAAGAACACGTTGGACGGAGACAAGGGGAGACACCGTAGCGCGTACTCACCCAAGTGCGATCTCAGGGAAACACGCTGAAGATGTTGTAGTGGGAGTGGACGAACCTTTTCGACACAAGCATTTCGCCCTCGCTCTCCTACGAGCCGGCACTCTTGCCTCCCTTGAGGGTGGTCTCGGGATGTCCTGCGGTACAGATAGCCTGGAGGATGATGGAGCCATGAGGGCGCATGTGGGCTACAGGTGGCAGGGCGGGATGGGCCGCCGTGCGGCTACGACAATCGTGGTTTAATCATGGCAGCATGAATGGGTGGGCTGTAGAGTAAGAGAGATGGATGCGCACTGTAGTCGACACGCACCTGCGCACAATCGAGGCTAGCGACCAGTAAAGGGTTCGGGTGAAATTACGCTGGGGGCAAAGGCGCGGGAGTTGTGGCAGCCGTCAATGTCGACCACACCGTCGTCAAGCGCATCGCACAAACGGACGCGGCGCGGGCGGGCCAGACCATGCAGCGAGCGTGCGGCGGAAGTTCCGGTGTAGGCACTTGCACCCTTCGAGAAGAACTGCGATCGAGGTGCTGATGGCGAAGACCCAAGCGGACAGAGAGTGACGAAAGCGAGTCAGCGTTCTCTTGACCACGGTCTGCGAATCTCAGGCTCCGCTGTCGTCTGGCGGGGTTCCGGTCATCGGGACTGACGCTCGGTGTTGGAAAGGTCAACTCAACGACTTCTTGGCGGGAACCCGAGCACCTTGTAATATCGTCTGTCAAGCTTAACGAATTTGTACACTAATCCCCATTTGACATTCCGGTCATGGTGAACAAAAGTAAGATTATCGTTCGAACTTTGAACCTCTCGAAGTATGCATGCCGCAATCACGTGCCACGCTCCCACACACATTGCAACCACATTGGTGCGAAGCTGTTCGGCTCCTAATCCACCACCACCACTTCCGATGACGACGAATACTGGGAATACGGACGAGAGTATAGCTCAAGCCATGTATATGTCTATTCCTTTGCAAAATTAATTTCACTTATGATGCTGCAGAAGGAAGATAATTACCATCAATGGTGAGATTCTGGCGATGGACATCCCGGCGCTTACATCTTAACGACTTTTCTTAGACATTCAGCTTCGCACGCAGACCAAATGTAAACGTCTGTTTTCAAGACAATACCATGTGGCCTTTCGTGTAGGCGATTCGGATGCCCCACTGTCGACGGAAGGGGCATATGAGACAAGAAATCTGGTGTCTTGGCCTGAAAAATGGCACTTGTAAGCGTGTCTCTTCTCGTGGTGCCACAAACCTGAATGAATTCAGTCGCGGGAACAATCATACCAACATGGTCGTAAAAATCTACCAGATACTTTACGACAAAAGAGAGCTATTAGTCAGTACTTCTACCCATACCATGGGCGAGGTTTTGGGAAGCTTGGAGGATGGAGGAACGGTGATATCTTTCGATTATTTACTGACCTGACCTCTCGATTCAAAGTGTTTGAGAAGACCTTGAGAGTGAATGGTTTCCACGAATCAGATTCAGAAGTTATGATCAAGTTCTCGTTGGCGACTGTTGACTACACGAGTTTTGTGGCTGATGACTACGGAAACATGAGTGACGCACAGGCATCCAACACTACATGGGGCGTTCTGTTGGAGAGAATGAGCCTGTTCGACAAGACCTTCACTAATATCGTCACTCAGGTATTTGCTCTCTATCGTATTGACTGGTCCTTCGTCTGAAAACACCATAGGTCCATCCATATGTGTTACTGACGTGCTCCGTTGTATCGGGCGCAAATCAGGTCTGTGTAGTTGTGTGGTATTTGTGAGACCTCTAATTGTTGAGCATGTTCCATAGATACTTTTGGCCCAGAAAGAGCGTGACGAGCGAATTATTCGATTGGCAAGAACCATGAGCAACACTTTTGCGTTTGTTTACGATGCCGAATCTTGGAGCGCGGCCCACATGGACACAATTACGACTCTGATCGGACAGTCGACAGAGTGTTCGCACTTCATCATGGAATATACCAAACAAAAAGCGTTTTGTCAGTCGACGTTGAATTTTCGATGCTTGTTGTTCATCTCTGTATCTAGGGACTCGGGTCGTGAAATACACGTGTTCGGATATCGACGCAAGGATTACAAGTTACGAGAACAAGTATCTAGAACTCAAGACGACATTCTTGGAGCAAATTGCGTCTCATATGACGGATGCTATGGAGGACACAAGTGAGTTTAGGTCATACCTTCAAGCTGCCGTGTGATACTCACCAATACGTAATACAGTCGGGTTTGAATTTCATCCAAGTGATATGCGTAGGTCTTGACCATACCTTCTACCGTGAATTTTCACTGATATGCAACCCAGCTGAGCCCCACTCTATGAACCTGGATAATATGGCATATGCATCTGGTGCCGGATATTCCCAGGGAAAAGGCTGTACCCCAGGAACTCGCGAGTCGCTCATTCGCGAGATTTGTGGTGTTTTGGACAATGCTGCGAAAGATTCTCCGCGGGTGTGCCTTCTCACCGGTCCTCCCGGATCTGGAAAGTCTGCTGTTGCTCATGAGATCGCTCAGCGATACGACCAGCAGGCCAGGCTAGCGTCGTCGTTTTTCTTTACTGAAGATATGGCGACACAAAACCCAGCCACTCTTTTCACTTCGATTGCACGTGACCTTGCTGAGCAAGACCCTCAGTACAAAGTGGCCCTTTGGGATGTCGTTCGGCCTGCTCGAGAGCTTATGAAATCAACATCGCCTATGGAGCAGGTCGAACAGCTCATCATCAAGCCTATCATACATCTTCACACTGCCGACCCCTTGGTCATTGTCATAGATGCGCTTGACAGGATGGGGGATCCTACTGGTCGCGAGGAGCTTCTACGAGTCCTTTCCAAACATTTCACAGACAACTCCCTACCAACTTGTCTTCGTTTCCTCATCACTGCTCGCCCGGAGGGTAACATTCTCAACGCACTTCCCTCTGGGTCGCATATGGTGCATAAACGGATGGAAGAAATTCCTCAACAAATTGTTGCTGCCGACATGGAGAAATTTATTCGCCGTTCCCTTCATCGCTACCCCCAGCTTTTGTCTCATCCACCGAATGAGTGGTGTCAACTCCTCGTCGCTCGTTCCCATCATCTCTTTGAGTGGGTGTCCACTGCCTGTGGGTTAATCAAAGGGAATGAAGATGCTGCTATCGATCCATGCGAGCGCCTCGCGACACTTTTAAAATGTGACGAGAGTGATCCGCTTCACCCTCTGGATAATCTATACCGCACGATCCTGACGCAACAGTATGACTCGGATCACACTCGATATTGCTTTCGTGAAGCAATGGCTATCTTGCTTGCCCTGAATGAATTAATTCCTCTCTCTTCTTTGGTGTCCATTAGTTGCCATGTGCCAGTGAGAGAGATTATCGAGCCTCTCGGATCTTGGCTGGAGGAGCTATCTGGTGAAGAGACACCCATGCGCCCACTTCGCTCATCATTCCATGATTTTCTCATAGACGAAACTCGTAGCTTGACCTTCCATGTAAGGATTCTACCCTGCCACCATCTTACACTTGGACAAGGATTGCTTTCTTGCATCCGAAACATGCTCAAATTCAACATATGCAATCTTGATGACTCCCGAGTCCCCAATTCTGCTGTACCTAACCTAATGCAAAGGGTGAACCAAGCCATTCCTCCCCATTTATCTTATGCATGCCGCTACTGGATGATCCACCTACAACATGCAGCATGTACCCCTGAATTGTTGGGTGAAGTCACCAGCTTCTTCAAGGAGTTCTTCCCCTACTGGCTTGAAGCAATCAGCCTACTCTCCCTCTTCCCATCACTCTCATCCATAGAGTCTGCCTTACAGAGTTGTGCAATATTGGAAATCTGGGCCAAGGTGAGATGGACAGTAATCACTGTGTGTCAATGTTACTGAATGAGAAGATGCTAGGACCATGAGGTTGCTACTCTTGCAGCAGAGGCATCCCACTTCATCCAAGGATTCACATCTATCCTGGAAAAGTCCACTCCCCACCTGTACCTTTCAGCTTTACCCCAGACCCCAGCTAGCTCACCACTTTGCACACTGTGGAGAGATCATCTCCAAAAGTGGCCATCACTAACTCCTGGGCCTTTAACTTCTTGGCTATCACTGGATGATGTCTCAAGAAGGCACACAAATGATATCCTGTCTGTTGCTTACTCACCTGATGGGAAGCATATTATTTCTGGTTCTGAGGACAAGTCAATTAGGATTTGGGATGTTGCCACTGCCCAGGATATGTTAGGTCCCTTTCAAGGACATGAAGGGCATGTCACCTCTGTTGCCTACTCCCCTGATGGAAGATGCATTGTCTCTGGCTCAAATGACAAAACTATCAGAGTTTGGGATGTGACTACCAAGCAAACCATTGTGGGTCCATTGCAACATGGAAACTATGTCACCTCTGTCACCTACTCACCTGATGGGAGACATATTGCCTCTGGCTCAAGAGATAAGACCATCCAAATTTGGGATGCAACCACTGGCCAATCAGCAATGGGTCCATTTGAAAGCCACAAACTCTCTGTCACCTGTGTCACCTATTCCCCTGATGGGAACTATATTGCCTCTGGATCCCAGGATAAGACTGTTTTAGTTTGGAATCCAACAACTGGCCAAGTTGTGGCAGGTCCATTTAAAGGGCATACAGATGTTGTCACTTCTGTTGCTTATTCACCTGATGGAAGACACATTGCTTCTGGCTCTCAAGATGAAACCATCATTATCTGGGATGCATCTAGTGGCCAGACTATGCTTAGTCCACTTGAGGGGCATACAGATAATGTCACTTCTGTTGCCTATTCATCCAATGGAAGGCATATTGTCTCTGGTTCTGAGGATGAAACTATCAGGGTGTGGAATGTGGCCACTAGTCAAACTGTTGTGGGTCCATTGCATGGGCACACATCCTATGTCACCTCTGTCACATATTCACCTGATGGAAAACATATTGTCTCTGGTTCTAGAGATGAATTCATCAAGATCTGGAATGCTATCACTGGTGAACTTGTGGGTTTGTCCTCAGGTCATACAGCCATAGTCAAGTCTGTTGCATATTCATTTGGAGGAGGCCATATTGCCTCTGCTTCAGGTGATAGAACTATTAGGATCTGGAATTCTACCACTGGTCAAACTGTAATGGGTCCATTTCAAGGGCATAAAGACTGGGTCAGGGCTGTGGCCTATTCACCAGATAGCAAATATATTGCCTCATGCTCTGATGATAAAACTATCAGGATTTGGGATGCAATCACAGGCCAGATTGTAATAGATTCACTTCAAGGACACTCAGATTGGATCATTTCAATTGCCTATTCCCCTAATGGAAAGTACATCATTTCTGGCTCTCATGACAAAACCATCAGAATTTGGGATATAGCTACTGGTCAGGTAGTGGTAGACCCACTTCAAGAACACACTGGCCATGTCCTGTCTGTCTCCTATTCACCTGATGGGAAATATATAATATCTGGCTCAAGGGACAAGACCATCAGGGTTTGGGATGCAGCTACTGGCAAGCAAGTTTCAAGTCCATTTATGGGGCATACAGAAGAGGTCACCACTGTTGCATTCTCAACTAATGGAAGGCATATCATCTCTGGTTCTGCAGACAATACTATCAGGATCTGGGATGTAAGCAATGGTCAGACTGTGATGAATCCACTTCAAGGACACACAAACATCATCTATTCTGTTGCCTATTCACCTGATGGGAGATATATTCTCTCTGGCTCTGAGGACAAAACCATCAGGGTTTGGAATGCAACCACTGGCCAGCTTGTGGCAGGTCCATTTCAAGGGCATGCAAAAGGGGTTCTTTCTGTTGCCTATTCATCTAATGGAAACTGTTATGATTCACCCCTATTCTTTTCTCTATTCATCACTGCTTACTACCGTCGGCCTTACCCGACGTTTCCCCTTCAATAGAGTGCTCTAGAACATACAACATGTTCGTCGCACGCCCTTATCTCTTATCTTTGCTTCTTTTCTTCTTTTCGAATATTCTTTGCTTAGTCATAGTTATTCCATGACCTTCTATGACTTTCCATTGTGCTGTATATAAGCTCTAGTACTCCGTCCCTTGTACCCTAGCTTAGTTCTGCTCAATCTTACCTCGTTTCCCTTCGTCCCCTCATTGTAACTTGCTGCTACCTCTTCGGTAGGCAGACTTACCCTCAAACCACCTGCTACATGTCCTAGCAGGCAGAACCCTTGACCCTATAGGGCAAGCACTCAGTTACCACCTCGAACCCTTGACCCTATGTTCTAGTTCTTTGAGCCTACGCTCGTTCCTACCTGGACCAAGCATAACAAAAGAACTAAGCTTTTCCTTTAGGACTATCATCGTTATAGATCCTTCACCATTCCTCCCAGGCCCACCTCAGCTTTAGAACGAGCCCTATTGCATACGCATAGGCTCACCACCACAGATCTTCCATCAGACACTTCATCTCCATCGTCCTCCCCCTCCAAAACATCCCAAGACCCAGATACTACCCTTCCCACTGTCACTGAGCAGCAGGAAGACATCGACCTTGCCCACCAATTCTCCTCAGCACTCCAGGTCCCTAGAGTTCCCATGCCACCTTCCCCCACCCCAACCGCCTCACCCCCCCCTCTATTTCCCTTCCAAGCGCCTCACCCTGCCCCTGCCCCTCCTTCCCTTACCCACACCTTCGCCTCTACCCTACCCCTCCCACCTTTCGCACCACCTCCCTCAATGTCTACCCTCTCGAAACCAGTCGAACTTCGCATCGGCTCCCCTGATGCCTTCGATGGCGACTACACCAAGGCTACCATCTGGTTGGACTCTGTCCAGACCTACCTCCTTGTCAACGACGAGGTCTACAACACCGAGGCGAAGAAAATTGCCTTCGCCCTCTCTTATATGAAGATCAGAGCTGCCCTCACTTGGGCTTCCTCTTTTCGCAAAGCTGCCCTCACCCTCGACAACAATGGGAAGCCAGTTGGCTTTGGGAAATTCTCCAACTTCCTCTCCTCCTTTAAAACTACCTTTGAACACCACAACACCAGAGCCCTGGCTATCACCTGGCTCTCCACCCAACGAATGTCTGGCAATGCCGGAATCCCAGAATTAACTTTGTTCATTTCAGAGTTTCGCAACAAGGTCCAGATCAGCGAGATCGTGGACGAAAATGTCCTCATCGGGTATTTTTCCACAGCCCTACCCGTCCACCTCATGTGCCGCATCATGTCCATGGACACCATCCCCACCAAAATCGACGACTGGTACTCTAAAGCTGTTCACTTCCTCACCCAGTGGGGAAAAGCCAAAGATATTGCCAAGAGGAACAAATCTGGTTCCTCCACCTACCATTCGTTCACTTCCTCCTCCTGCCCCTCGAAAGACCCTGACGCCATGGACGTCAATGCCATCAAACTTGGCAAGCTCACCCCCGAGGAACGTCGCCGATGCATCGCAGAAGGACGTTGTTTCAGATGCCGAAAACCCAGTCACCTTTCTAATGAATGCCCTGGTTCCAACAACCCTAGGCCGAAGAAGACTTTGGAGAAAAAGGTCAGGAAGGTCGAAGAAGTTCCCCAGCTGAGAGAAGTTGAGGACGATGACAATGAAGAAACCATGGCTCGAATCTCCTTCGCCATTCCAGGCGAGGATTTTTAGACGGAGGGCGTACCCCAATGCAACGACCCTCCTTTTCTTGTGCGTCTGTACTTGTATCGTCGATAACCAAACAGTCTATGCAAATTCCTGTTCACATCGTCAAACCTTCGCACTTGAAAGCCGTTGGTACTCGTGCTCTGATTGATTCTGGAGTGCAAATCTCTTGCATCGACTGGGACTTTGTCCACAAACACAAACTCCCGAAAACCAAACTCACCGCCCCCATCACTGTCAACAACGTCGACCAGTCTACCAACAAGAATGGTCAAATCCGCTTCACCACCTCCCTCTTTGTCCGCATCGGATCTGTGGCTCACCAAGTCACATTCTACATTCTCAACTGTGGAAAAGAAAATGTCATCCTTGGACTCCCTTGGCTTAAGGAAGTCAACCCCACCATCGACTGGACCTCTCACAAATTGTCCATCCCTTTAGAGTCTGATCAATCCGATCGCCTCTACCAGAAACACACCCGACCCCCCCCCCCAACACCTGCCACCCCTACCCCTTGACCACCCCGTCACATCAACGTCGATACCGTCTGGGATGGACGACTCTTCGACTATATGCAAAAGGAGACACAACAACAACACCTCCTTCGTAACCATGATGTTCGAGTCATCCAAAGGATCGTCTGATGTGGCTCTCGTTTTATCCCAAACGCCACCATCGCCAAACTCACCACCGCCACTGAACTCGCCATGGCTGCTGAAAAAGCAAAACCCAAGCCAGTCCTTCCACAGGAATACACCGACTTTGCTTCCGTTTTCTCGAAGGAAGCCACCGACCACGTCCCCCCTAGCCGACCATATGACCATGAGATCAATCTCGACGAATCCTTCACCCCGAAAATCGGCAAGCTTTATCCCCTCTCCCCCGACGAAAAGGCAGCTACCGAAGCCTTTCTCGATGAAAACCTAGCAGCTGGAAAGATCCGTCCGTCAAACTCTCCCCAAGCTGCCCCCTTCTTCTTCGTCAAAAAGAAGGATGGAGGTCTCCGCCCCTGCCAAGATTACCATTACGTCAATGAACACACCGTTCGAGACGCCTACCCCCTCCCTCTCATTTCCGACCTTGTCGACAAACTCAAAGGAGCTAAGGTCTTCACCAAGTTCGATGTCCGATGGGGCTACAACAACGTTCGCATCAAGGATGGACACCAATGGAAGGCAGCTTTCATCACCTACAAAGGTCTCTTCGAACCCATGGTCATGTTCTTTGGACTTTGCAACTCCCCTGCAACATTCCAACGTTTCATGAACGACTCCTTCAGAGACATGATCGCCGAAGGGTGGCTCATCATATACATGGACGACCTCCTCATCTTCTCCCCCGATGCCAAGACTCACGAAGAACGCACCAAACGCGTTCTGCAACGGATGCAAGAACTTGATCTTCATCTTAAGCTCAAGAAGTGCAAGTTCACAGCCTCAGAAGTTGAATACCTGGGCATGATTGTTCGCCCAGATGAACTCACCATGGACCCGGTCAAACTCGATGGTATCTGAGAATGGCCAACACCCTCTAAAGTCAAGGACATTCACTCCTTCCTTGGCTTCGCCAACTTTTACCGACGTTTCATCCCCAACTACTCCAACGTTGCTCGCCCCCTCCTTGACCTCACCAAGAAGAACCAACCCTGGAACTGGTCCCCTTCTTGCCAGGACTCCTTCGACGAGCTGAAGAAGCTATTCCTTTCCCAGCCAATCCTCCATCTCCCCGACCCTGCTCGACCCTTTGCCATCACCACCGATGCCTCTAAATACGCCTCGGGAGGTGTCCTACTCCAAACCGACGCCAATGGTGACTGGCATCCCTGTTCCTACCTGTCACAATCCTTCTCCCCCACAGAACGAAACTACAACATTTACGACCGAGAACTCCTCGCTGTCATTCGTGGTCTCAAGGCTTGGCAACACTATCTCCAGGGATCCCCTTTTCAGGTTCAAGTCTTCACCGACCACAAGAACTTAACCTACTTTCGCCAACCCCAGAAACTCAACCGTCGACAGGCTCGATGGTTACTCGATATCTCCGACTTCGACCTCCATCTTACCCACGTCCCAGGGACCTCCCTCGCCGCTCCTGACGCTCTCTCTCGCCACCCCGATCTCCTCCCTGCCACCAACGACGATAACGACAATGTCACCCTCTTACCCGACTCCCTCTTTGTCAGCGTCATTGACATCGCCCTCCAGGAGAAGCTAGCCTCCTCCTCTGCCTCTGACCCTCTCGTGCTTGATGCACTCCGCGCCACCACCGGTGATGTTCCTGCTCGTTTCCGCTCTCGACTCTCTGACTGGCAATATGACACCAGTGTCCTCACCTATCAAGGCCGCGCCTATGTTCCCCCAGATCTCCGGCAGTCTGTTGTGAAATGACACCACGACCACTTCGCCGCAGGCCACCCTGGATACTTGAAAACTCGCCAACTCATCGCCTCTGAATTCTAGTGGCCTGGCCTTGCCCAATTCGTACGAAAATACGTTGAAGGTTGCGCCTCTTGCCAATCAGCCAAGGCTAACACCCACCCCACTGTCCCTCCTCTCTGCCCCATCTCCTTGTCCTGCTCTCGCCCCTTCCAACAGGTTTCTTGCGACTTGATCACAGATCTTCCCCTCTCCGATGGTTTTGACAGTCTTTTGGTCGTGGTAGACCATGGACTTACTAAGGGGGTGATCCTCTGCCCCACAAAGAAATCCGTCTCCGCCGAAGGGATTGCCTCCCTCTTTTTCCACAAGGTTTACACTCGGTTTGGCTTATACGACAAAATCATCTCGGATTGTGGTCCCCAGTTCGCCTCTGCCTTTGCCAAAGAACTTGGACGACTCCTTGGATACGACCTCTCCCTCTCCACTGCCTACCATCCTCAATCCAACGGAGAAACAGAACGTGTCAATCAAGAAGTTGAGACCTATCTCCGCATCTTCTGCAGCAACTCCCCCTCCACATGGTCCCAGATGATCTCCCACGCCGAATTCGCCCACAACCACCGCCCTCACTCCGTCACTGGCAAATCCCCCTTCTTCCTCACCTACGGATTCGAACCTTGTCCCCTCCCCACTGTCATTGCAGAATCCAACCTCCCAGCAGTCGAAGAACGACTGAAAACCCTCTCCACCACTCGAGACGAAGCTCTGGCAGCTCATGAACTCGCTAGACAAGTCATGAAAGCTCGTTCTCATGGGAAATTTACCCCCTTCCGTAAAGGTGACAAGGTTTGGCTCAAAGCCCGCAACCTGAAACGCCTCATCTCCCACCCGAAGTTCGCTCCCAAGCGGGAAGGACCCTTTACCATTGTCCAGGTGCTATCTCCACTCGTTTACAAACTCCACCTTCCTCGTACCTGGAAAATTCACAACACGTTCCACGCTTCCCTCTTATCACCCTATTGCGAAAACGATGTACACGGTCCAAACTTCCCTTCTCCACCACCTGACCTCATTAACGGAGAAGAGGAGTACGAAATGGAAAAAGTGATCCGACACAAGGGAGCCCCGAACAACCGACGCTTCTTAATCCGATGGAAAGGATACTCAGCCGAAGAAGACTCTTGGCTTCCAGAATCAGAGTTCGAACATGCCAAGGAGATTCTCGCAGACTATAAGAAACTCCACCCCTCTGTCTTCCCTTCATCCTCTCACCCACCATCATCTCGTCGCCATGCCCAACATCTCCCCTAGTCGCTCCTCCTCCACCGAAGCAGACGTGGGCTGGAACCCGCCTCCTGAACTCCCTCGTCTCGAAACCTTAGACCATGCCTGGGATGGCCCGTGGCCCCCCTTCCCTATCACCACAGAGCCCGTCGTTAACCCTCCCCGTTTCGCCTCTCGATTACACTGCGACCCTTTCTCTTCCATTCAACAGGGACGTATGCTCTCGTTTCTTGATAATTCTAACCTTCGTATTGCACTTCGAAACCACTTGGACCCCTCCTCCCCTCTTTATTCTCTCTTTCGTATGTACATCGAACTTTCACATCTTCGCACCCATGCCGACCTCATCGCTGACGACACCGCCTGTATGCACCACGCCTTCCACATCACCGAAACCCACCACACTATCCGAGAGCTTGTTATATCTGCCATGCATCAGCTGGAGATGGACGAGTTGACCTCTGACATTCAACGCTATGTGGAGCATCTTAACACGAGATCTAACACTGACGAACAATCCCCTGAGGCCTCTAGTGCCCCTTTGACCCTCGAGGAACTAGCTTCCATCGAACGGACCGAGGTAGCATGGGAAGGCGAAAGAAATCGCCCTCTACCGGAGACCCACCCCCTTTACAATCACACATGTTTCCATTGCCATCGCCTCTCCCATATCCGGGCTAATTGTGTTTACTATCGTTGCTGCCACTGCAACTGACATGCCCCAGGCCACTCGGCATATCAATGCCCCCTCCTACGTCGTCGGTCTCCCGCCCCTCTCGTTCCCTCCTCATCCTCCTCTTCATCCCGGTCCTCTCATCGTTCTCGTCAGTCTCATGCCTCCTCGTCTTCCACATCCACCCGCCCCCTAGCACAACGACTCTCCTCTCCCCCAGTTCCTCACACCCCCCTCCCCATTCCCCCTCCTTCTGGTCGTCGTCATCGCCAGCGCCTCCCTCATTCTAACGCTGAACTCCGTCACCTCTCTGGCATGCCAGCTGAAGGGTCCCTCGATGTCGATGAAGAATGGGGATATCCCGACTACGATGCCTCTGCTATTGCCAACATGACAGGTTCCCCAGGTGGTGATCACTGCATGGACCTCTAGGTTGTTTCTCTCCCATCTTCCATTTTTCTCATTATGACTTCAAATGTACTCTGGGGGTAATGTTACGATTCACCCCTATTCTTTTCTCTATTCATTGCCGCTTACTACCGTCGGCCTTACCCGACGTTTCCCCTTCAATAGAGTGCTCTAGAACATACAACATGTTCGTCGCACGCCCTTATCTCTTATCTTTGCTTCTTTTCTTCTTTTCGAATATTCTTTGCTTAGTCATAGTTATTCCATGACCTTCTATGACTTTCCATTGTGCTGTATATAAGCTCTAGTACTCCGTCCCTTGTACCCTAGCTTAGTTCTGCTCAATCTTACCTCGTTTCCCTTCGTCCCCTCATTGTAACTCGCTGCTACCTCTTCGGTAGGCAGACTTACCCTCGAACCACCTGTTACACGTCCTAGCAGGCAGAACCCTTGACCCTATAGGGCAAGTACTCAGTTACCACCTCGAACCCTTGACCCTACGTTCTAGTTCTTTGAGCCTACGCTCGTTCCTACCCGGACCAAGCGTAACAGAAACTATATAGTCAGTGGCTGTAATTGTTACGATTCACCCCTATTCTTTTCTCTTTGTCATTCTTACCTGTCATCATTGGCTTAACCCGATGCTTCCACTTCGATAGAATGCTCTAGAATGTACAACGTGTTCATCACACACCCTTATCTTGTTATCTTTGCTTCTTCCTTCCCCTCGAACATTCTTTGCTTAGTCATAGTTGTTCCACAACCTTCTATGACCTTCCATTGCGCGGTATATAAGCCTAAGTACTTCGTCCCTTGTACCCTAGCTTAGTTCTGCTCAATCCACCTTGTTCCCCTTCGCTCCCCTCATCATAACTCGCTGCTACCTCTTTGGTAGGCAGACTTACAACTCGAACCACCTGCTATACGTCCTAGCAGGCAGAACCCTTGACCCTACAGGGCAAGTACTCCGTTGTCACCTCGAACCCTTGACCCTGTATTCTAGTTCTTTGAGCCTATGCTCGTTCCTACCTAGACCAAGCGTAACAAAAGAACTAAGCTCCTCATTTTAGGACTATCATTGCTATAGATCCTTCATCATTCCTCCCAAGCCCATCTCTGCTTTAGAACGAGCCCTATTGCATTCGCATAGGCTCACCACCACCGAGCTCCCCTCTGACACTTCATCCCCGTCCTCATCGCCCCCCCCCTCTGAAACATCCCAAGACCCAGATACCACTCTCCCCACTGTTGCTGAACAGCAGGAAGACATCGACCTTGCCCACCAATTCTCCTCAGCGCTCCAAATCCCCAGAATTCCCACGCCACCTTCCCCCACCCCAACTGCTTCTCACCCCCCTCTATTTCCCTTCCAAGCACCGCACCCTGCCCCTGCCCCTCCCCCTCTCATCCACACCTTCACCTCTACCCTACCCCTCCCACCTTTCGTCCCACCAACAATGTCTACCCTCTCAAAACCCGTCGAACTTCACATCAGCTCCCCTGACGCCTTTGATGGCGATTACACCAAGGCAACCATCTGGCTAGACTCTGTCAGAACATACCTCCTAGTCAACGAGGAAGTATATAGCACTGAAGCAAAGAAGATCGCATTCGCCCTCTCCTACATGAAGTCCGGAGCTGCCCTGACCTGGGCTTCTTCTTTTCGAAAAAACGCTCTCTCTCTGAATGCCAATGGTAACACCAAAGGCTTTGGCAACTTCAAGGACTTCATCATTGCCTTTAAAACCACCTTTGAACACCACGACACCAGAGCCCTAGCCATCACCTGGCTCTCCACCCAACGGATGTCTGGCAATGCTGGAATTCCAGAACTCACTTCGTTTATTTCGGAGTTTCGCAACAAAGTCCAGATCAGTGAGATTGGGGACGAAAATGTCCTCATCGGGTACTTCTCCACAGCCCTCCCTGTCCACCTCATGCGCCGTATCATGTCCATGGACACCATCCCCACCAAAATCGATGATTGGTACTCTAAGGCTGTTCATTTCCTCACTCAATGGGGAAAAGCCGAAGACATCGCCAAAAGGAACAAGTCCGGTTCCTCCACTTACCATTCGTTTACCACCTCCTCATCCTCTCGCCCCTCGAAAGACCCTGATGCCATGGACATAGATGCCATCAAACTTGGGAAACTCACCCCTGAAGAACATCGCTGATGCATTGCAGAAGGACGCTGCTTCAGATGCCGAAAGCCTGGTCATCTCTCCAACGAATGCCCTGGCTCCAACAATCCTAAGCTGAAGAAGACTTCAGAGAAAAAAGTTAGGAAAGTCAAAGAAGTTCCCCAGCTAAGAGAAGTTGAGGATGATGACGATGAAGAAACCGTGGCTCGAATCTCCTTCGCCATCCCAGGCGAGGATTTTTAGATGGAGGGCATACCCCAACGCAACGACCCTCCTTTTCTTGTGCGTCTGTACTTGTATCATCGATAACCAAGCAGTCTATGCAAATTCCTGTTCATATCGTCGAACCGTTGCACTTGAAAGCCGTTGGTACTCGTGCCCTGATTGACTCAGGAGCACAAATCTCATGCATCGACTGGGACTTTGTCCAAAAACACAACCTCCCGAAAACCAAACTCGCCACCCCCATCACTGTTAACAACGTTGACCAATCTGCCAACAAGAACGGTCAAATCCACTTTACCACCTCTCTCTTCATCCGCATTGGATCTGTGGCCCACCAAGTCACCTTCTACATCCTCAACTGTGGAAAGGAGAATGTCATTCTTGGACTGCCTTGGCTTAAGGAAGTCAATCCCACCATCGATTGGACCACCCGCAAGTTGTCCATCCCTCTAGAGTCAGATCAATCCGATCGCCTCTATCAGAAACACACCCGACCCCCTCCACCAATGCCTGCCACCCCCACCCCTCGACCCCCTTGCCATGTCAACGTCGACACTGTCTGGGATGGACGACTCTTCGACTATATGCAGAAGGAGACCCAACAACAGCACCTCCTTTGCAATCATGACGTCCGAGTCATCCAGCGGATCATCCGTTGTGGCTCTCACTTCATTCCAAATGCCACCATTGCAAAACTCACTACTGCCACTGAGCTTGCCATGGCTGCTGAGAAGGCAAAGCCTAAACCAGTTCTTCCACAAGAATATGCTGACTTTGCTTCCATCTTCTTGAAGGAAGCAACCAACCATGTACCCCCCAGCCGACCCTATGATCACAAGATCAATCTTGATGAGTCCTTCACCCTGAAAATCGGCAAGCTCTACCCTCTCTCTCCCGACGAAAAGGCAGCTACCGAAACCTTTCTCGACGAAAACTTAGCAGCTGGGAAGATCTGTCCATCAAACTCCCCCCAAGCCGCTCCCTTCTTCTTTGTCAAAAAGAAGGATGGAGGCCTTCGCCCTTGCCAAGACTACCGATACGTCAACGAACACACCATTTGAGATGCATACCCCCTCCCCCTCATCTCCGACCTTGTTGACAAACTCAAGGGAGCTACAGTCTTCACCAAGTTTGATGTCCACTGGGGTTACAACAACGTTCGCATCAAAGATGGACACCAATGGAAGGTGGCCTTCATCACCCACAAAGGCCTCTTTGAGCCCACTGTCATGTTCTTTGGGCTTTGCAACTCCCCTGCAACATTTCAACGATTCATGAATGACTCCTTCAGAGACATGATCGCCAAAAAATGGCTCGTCATCTACATGGACGACCTCCTTATCTTCTCCCCCGACCCCAAGACCCACGAGGAACATACCAAACGTGTTCTACAACGCATGCAAGAACTCGACCTCCATCTGAAGCTCGAGAAATGCAAGTTTGCAGCCTCCAAAGTAGAATACCTGGGTATGATTGTTTGCCCAGATGAACTTGCCATGGATCCGGTCAAACTCGATGGTATTCGAGAATGGCCAACTCCCTCTAAAGTCAAGGATGTTCGCTCCTTCCTTGGCTTCACCAACTTCTACTGACATTTTATTCCAAACTATTCCAACGTTGCCCACCCTCTCCTCAACCTCACCAAGAAGAACCAACCCTGGAACTGGTCCCCTTCTTGTCAAGACTCCTTCGACGAGCTAAAGAAACTCTTTCTCTCCCAGCCAATCCTCCACCTCCCCGACCCCGCCCGACCCTTCGCCATCGCCACCGACGCCTCCAAGTATGCCTCTGGAGGAGTCCTTCTCCAAACCGACGCCAATGGTGACTGGCACCCCTGTTCCTACCTGTCGCAATCCTTCTCCCCCACAGAACGAAACTACGACATCTATGATCGCAAACTTCTTGCAGTCATTCGTGGTCTCAAGGCTTGGCGACATTATCTCCAAGGATCCCCCTTTCAGGTTCAGGTCTTCACGGATCACAAGAATCTGACTTACTTCCGCCAACCCCAGAAGCTCAACCGACGACAGGCTCACTGGTTGCTTGACATCTCTGATTTTGACCTTCGCCTCACCCATGTCCCTGGAACCTCCCTCGCTGCCCCAGATGCCCTCTCTCGTCGCTCTGACCTCCTCCCTGCCACCGATGACGACAATGACAATGTCACCCTCCTCCCAGACTCCCTCTTCATTAACGTCATTGACATAGCCCTGCAGGATAAGTTGGCCTCCTCTTCCGCCTCTGATCCCCTGGTGCTTGACACACTTCGTGCAACCACTGGTGATGTCCCTGCTCACTTTCGCTCTCGACTCTCTGACTGGCAGTACGACACTGGCATCCTCACTTATCAAAGCCATGCCTATGTTCCCCCTGACCTCCAGAGGTCCGTTGTTGAACGACACCACGACCACTTTACTGCTGGCCACCCAGGTTACCTAAAAACTTGCCAACTTGTCACCTCTGAATTCTGGTGGCCCAGCCTTGCCCAGTTTGTATGAAAGTATGTCGAAGGCTGCGCCTCTTGTCAATCTGCAAAGGCCAACACACACCCCACGGTTCCCCCCCTCTGCCCCATCTCCTCTTCCTGCTCTCGCCCTTTCCAGCAGGTTTCTTGCGACCTGATCACTGACCTCCCCCTCTCTGACGGCTTTGACAGTCTTCTGGTCATGGTAGACCATGGACTTACTAAGGGGGTGATTCTCTGTCCTACGAAGAAATCTGTCTCCACCGAAGGGATTGCCTCTCTCTTTTTCCACAAGGTTTACACTCGGTTTGGCCTCTATGACAAGATCATCTCGGATCATGGTCCCCAGTTCGCTTCTGCCTTCGCCAAAGAACTCGGACGACTCCTTGGATACGACCTCTCCCTCTCCACCGCCTATCACCCTCAGTCTGATGGAGAAACGGAACATGTCAACCAAGAAGTCAAAACCTATCTCCGCATCTTCTGTGGCAACTCTCCCTCCACTTGGTCCCAGATGATCTCCCATGCCGAATTTGCCCACAACCACCACCCTCACTCCATCACCGGCAAATCCCCCTTCTTCCTCACTTATGGCTTTGAACCTCGTCCCCTCCCCACTGTCATTGTCAAATCCAACCTTCCGGCAGTCGAAGAACGACTGAAAATCCTCTCTGCCGCTCGAGACGAAGCTCTGGCAGCCCATGAACTTGCTAGACAGGTTATGAAAGCTCGCTCTCACAGTAAATTTACCCCCTTCCGCAAAGGTGATAAGGTTTGGCTAGAAGCCTGCAACCTGAAATGCCTTATCTCCCACCCGAAGTTCACCCCCAAGCGGGAAGGACCCTTTACCATAGTCCAGGTGCTATCTCCACTTGTTTACAAACTCCGTCTCCCTCGTACCTGGAAAATCCACAACACATTCCATGCTTCCCTCTTATTGCCCTATCGCGAAAATGACGTACACGGCCCGAACTTCCCTTCTCCCCCCCCTGACCTTATTGATGGAGAAGAAGAATATGAGATGGAAAAGGTGATCCGACACAAAGGAACCCCGAATAACCGACACTTCCTGATCCGATGGAAAGGATACTTGGCCAAAGAAGACTCTTGGCTTCCGGAATCGGAGTTCAAACATGCCAAAGAAATCCTTCAGGACTATAAGAAGCTCTATCCCTCCGTTTTCCCTCCATCTTCTCACCCACCATCATCTCGTCACAATGCCCAATGCTCCCCTTAGTCGTTCCTCTTCCGTCGAAGCAGATGCTGGCTGGAACCCGCCTCCTGAACTCCCTCGCCTTGAGACCCTGGACCATGCTTGGGACAGCCCATGGCCTCCCTCCCCCATCACCACTGAACCTGTTGTCAATGCCCCTCGCTTTGCTTCTCGTTTACGCTGCGACCCTTTCTCTTCCATTCAACAGGGACGTATGCTCGCCTTCCTTGACAATTCTAACCTTCGTATTGCCCTTCGAAATCACTTAGACCCTTCCTCTCCTCTCTATTCCCTCTTTCGCATATACATTGAACTTTCACACCTTCGCTCCCATGCCAACCTCATCGCTGACGACACTGCCTGCATGCATCATGCCTTCCGCATCACTGAAACCCACCACACCATTCGGGAACTCGTCATATCTGCTATGCACCAATTGGAGATGGATGACTTGACGTCAGATATCCAGCGCTACGTGGAACATCTTAACACGAGATCTAACACTGACGAACGATCCCCTGAGGCCTCTAGTGCCCCCTTAACCCAAGAGGAATTAGCTTCCCTTGAACGAACAGAGGTAGCTTGGGAAGGTGAAAGGAATCGTCCCCTACCGGAGACCCACCCCCTTTATAACCAAGCATGCTTTCATTGCCATTGCCTCTCTCATATCCGGGCTAACTGCGTATATTACCGTTGCCGCCATTGCAACCGACACGCCCCAGGTCATTCAGCATATCAATGCCCTCTCCTTCGTTGCAGGTCTCCACCCCCTCTTGTTCCTTCCTCGTCTTCCTCCTCATCTCGGTCCTCTTGCCGTTCTCGTGGATCTCGTGCTTCCTCGTCCTCTACCTCCACTCGTCCCCTCGTGCAACGTCTCTCCTCTCCCCCAGTCCCTCATTCACCCCTCCCCATTCCCCCTCCCTCTGGTCGTCGTCACCATCAACGCCTCCCTCGCTCCAATGCCGAACTTTGTCGCCTCTCAGGTATGCCAACCGACAGATCTCTCAATGTCAATGAAGAGTGGGGATACCCTGACTACGATGCCTCTGCCGTAGCTAACATGACTGGCTCCCCCAGTGGTGATCGCTGCATGGACCTCTAGTTTGTTTTCTTCTTTTGCTTCTTGTTTCTCACTGCGGTTTCGAATGTACTCCAGGGGTAATGTTATGATTCACCCCTATTCTTTTCTCTTTGTCATTCTTACCTGTCATCATCAGCTTAACCCGATGCTTCCACTTCGATAGAGTGCTCTAGAACGTACAACGTGTTCGTCACACACCCTTATCTTGTTATCTTTGCTTCTTCCTTCCCCTCGAACATTCTTTGCTTAGTCATAGTTGTTCCACAACCTTCTATGACATTCCATTGCGCGGTATATAAGCCTAAGTACTTCGTCCCTTGTACCCTAGCTTAGTTCTGCTCAATCCACCTTGTTCCCCTTCGCTCCCCTCATCGTAACTCGCTGCTACCTCTTTGGTAGGCAGACTTACAACTCGAACCACCTGCTATACGTCCTAGCAGGCAGAACCCTTGACCCTACAGGGCAAGTACTCCGTTGTCACCTCGAACCCTTGACCCTGTGTTCTAGTTCTTTGAGCCTATGCTCGTTCCTACCCGGACCAAGCATAACAGTAATGATGGATCTATCAAAGTATGGAAAGCAACAGATCTTTTTCTCTTTGATGATTTTTCTATGGAAAAAGATGGCTGGGTTCCTTCTAGGTTTAGAGATGCCTTTTGCCTCCCCATGCACTCTTGTGTTATTGCTTCTGATAGAAGTTACCAGGTTGATTTTAATACTTCTTGTGTAGGAGAGTCTTGGGTTTCTTGTTGGAAGTCTTAGTTTTCTATCATCATTCCAGCTTGTTATTTTTTTTCTCATATATATATGGACATGCAATTTAAGAGATGCCTTTTTGAGAATGGATGATTGAGAAATGAGAAATCACACTACATATCAGGGCTGAGCAACATTCAAACTTATGCATGTCACCCATGAGCCCATCCTGAAATGCAAACATTTGGTGGAATCTCATGATCAATGTCATTTTCTTAAGTCACTGTCACTACTGAAAAAGAATCATATCAATCATCCAGTCCAACAATCCTGTAGAAGCCCATGTCTGTCCACAGCTGATAAACCAAATTAAAACATGCATTTCTTGAGGCCACACAGCAAATTCACCCAAGATCAGTGCAATGGTTTGTAACCTTGGCAAAATATTATCAAGCCACCCAGCCCTGGTACATATTGTTCCTGTGGTGGAAGTCCCTAGTCAATTTTCTCTCCATTGAGCAATTTCATTTACCATAGCTTCACCATCAAGTCATCCCTGAGATGATGAGTGGGTTCCTGTTATCATATGATACTGCACATACCTGTTGATACTGGGTGTATTTCATATTTTTTGCATGCTTGGTGAACATGATACTGAAGAGGAACATGACTGTATTCCTGATGACATCGATGCGGAGCGTATTTTGCGCACAGGGAAAATGGAGCACGCGACGGATGTCAGGTAGAGCGAGGACCGCGTCCGAAAAACCACAGGGCTTTTTGGAAAAGAGGGGCGAGCGCATGTCGTCGTAGACGCCATGAAGGATAATCGGATTTGGCGAGAAGGGCTGATACGAAGGTGGTGTACTGACGAAAGCAAAGGAGAACCAGGTTTACCGACAAGCAACGGTCGGATCGTTCAAGTCCTGTGAGACCGCCGATGGGAGACAAGACGTACGCGCGTTCGAAAGGGTTCGCGGCAGCTTCAAGCAGGTTATGACTTGGGGGACCGATGTCTCCGTTTCTGTCGTGTGATTGCTCGCATGGAGGGAGAGGATACCTCGGGCATTTGTGTATACGAGATACTACTTGCGAAAGGAAACGTTATTCCTGCGTTGGCATTCAGGGGTGTATGTCGAGTCAAAGTTGGATTGGAGGACGAGATTGACGACGACGACGTGATCGTGATTGCCCCCTCGTCAGTGCTGAACGAGGACTAGAAAAGGTTAGCCTGCGATTCATATAAGGTGCGCATCCCTGTCCGAGCCTCGTCAGAGACGTTGTGTGACCAGTTGCTTGATTCGATGAATCCACGGGGACGAGGACCGTCAAAAAAAAGGATGTATGATGATGAGCGGGACGCGGGTCGACCTACAGTATCCCCAGAGGACTCGTCGACCGTGTGGGAAACAGGACTTCAGGTTGAAAAGTCGTCTCGGACTCCCAGCGACTACGATTGCGTGCATGGCTCGTCGTCCTCTACGGGCCGGGTCCCGCCTGTTTGCGCGAGCGCAAGGTTCAAGTTGGTTTCCGCCACCGCCAGGAGAGTTCGCGTCAATGCAAACCCGGACCCTACCTTCGAGCGCACGACAAACGGTGAAATCCCCATGCAAAGTGAACACAGACCGTCATGGCGATGTAAACGTGTCGGCTTGTGCATGAGAGGGCATCCACCCACTCAGAGGCATGCAGCGAAGGCAGCAGCGTTTGGGGACCGCACGGAAGCCGTCTGCCCTGCGTTGGTCACTCCGGAGTGACCGGAAGGGCCAACCGCCGCCACAAGTCCGGGGTCACGGTCCGTCCCTCCGGTCCTTGCCACGTACGTACACGTCCAGACCTCTCTCCGCTCGTCCGGGTCGTTTTCCCCGATTGTGGTGCTGACTGACTCCCACGTGGCCCACGTTCCCCCTCAAGGCCTCACCCTAGCCAAGGGGGTCCCTACGTACGTCCGGACTATCACGGTCCACCCCACTTTTTTTTTTTCGTGATGTGATCGACTGCCATGCAGCCTCATTAATTCCCCCTCACAAGCGCCCCTCAGGGCCTCACCTTCACTCCCAATCGCTGGTTACACACACCTGACACGCTTCTCGCTCCAACGGCGCTGCCACAAACTTGTGGCCACACCCTTGTTCCGAGCCCAACGACTACGATCGAGCCTGTACGTGTGGCGTCTCCGTCTCCCTCAAGTTTTCAGGGCCGATCACGGTCACCCCATCCCCGCGGGTTGAGTAACGGTTATCGTGGTGCCATTCCTTCGATCCCCTTCGATCCCCTTCTACGCCGCGTTGGCGCCACCACCATCAATCCAGACTCGCGGCCACTCACGATTCAGCCGATGCGATCGGCCGAGGTTCCAGCGGCAGCAACTTCAAACCCCGCAGGTGCACGCGATCTGTGCATGTTCGTTCTGCTTGGTGCATGGCATTGGCATGTGTGCATGTATGTGTGTGTGCATGTGAGGATAGAACCCATAGCTCCCCGAATCATAAGGTCCACGAGGTATACAAAAACGAGACGACTTGAAACCCCAGAGCGAAAGAAAAAAAAAGACGTGGGGTGGCACACAAGAATAAAAAAGACATAGGCCACGATAAGGTACAACACTAGTACAATAAGCTTAGAGTGAGTGTATGTAATAGGCTGCAAGGGGGAGAGACGGGGGATGCGTGATCATGATGCCGATGCGGATAGGTGGATATGCAAAAAAGAAGAAAGGGAGCGTATGTGTACAAGGAAATTCGGGATCCAGTCCTGATCGGATGCATGATGAGCAGAGCTTCGATATGACGTGACAGGCGATCCCACATACCGATGATCGTAGTGTCCAAATGTTATGAGGTCCACGGGGCTCATGACAGGCCAGGGACATGAGGGGGAGAGCCGAGATTGAGCACCCAGTCACCGCCCGACTTGGGCTGGGTCAACCCGAGAAAGACCGTTTGATGCAGGAGAACGTCGACGCGTTTCCAACCCAGGGAACGTTCGACCTCTGGAAGACCGGGGGCGAGTTTGCAGCGCAGCCTGAAAGCGTCGTCGACTGCCCTGCGGTCGCGGACGAGGCCCTGCTCTTCAAGAGTGAGCTGCTCATTAAAGGTCTTGTAGATCGCATCGAAAACGTCTCGACAGCGTATCCCGTGGGCGTTCTTGACGTCCACTTCCCATGCGAACGGCTTGCGTTCGAACACGACGGTCATCTTGGTCATTGCGCCATTGGCGGCAGGTTTGTCGAGCTCCGCGTCGGCAAGCTTTGTGCGGCAGCCGCGGTCCTGGAAGACGATATCCTCGACGGGAAAGGCCATGTCGAAGCGGATGAGTCGCTTCGATCGTTTGGCATCAAAAGGAAGAAGCTGCCAATGCAAATTGAACGCGGGCTGTTTCATAGGCACTGCCACCGTTGGATCAGATAAGAACACGTTTTACGCTCGCGCGTACGTACCCAAGCGCGATCCGGGGGGCGGCA
>JBBPMV010000144.1:0-28388 GCA_038090495.1 Heimioporus retisporus | reverse complement strand
GATCGATTTCTCTGCACAAAACATCGCAGGGCCCACCGTACTGAGCCTGCCATCCTGTATATGTCTTGAAGGGTTCTTTCGTATTGACAGACAGTGCACTTCCCAGAAATGGTAGAGGCAGGGGACCGGGGGGTAAAGGGTATCCCTTCCTCTCGATGCGATCACGGATGAGGCGCCGAATGACGTCTACAGTGAGAACGGCGACGGAAACGAGTGCGACAAGTTTAGTAGTCGAAATTGACCATCCCATCTTCGCCGTGAGGACTGTACTGATAAATTTTGAACTTTTTCCGCTGGAACATCGGTCTATATCTATCAGAATATTCCTCGGCAAGAGCTCCGATCTGGCTAAAATTAGCGGACCACCTGAGGGGGGAAGCTGAATATCAGGTCTCAGGCTCAGGGTCGAGTAGCCCCCGAGAATCCCCCGCGGAAGGAATTCAGAAGGGAAATGGATAATGAATTTGTACTCTGAGTGGTGTATCGTCCGGACCTAGAACCGCATAAAAACTCTGTAAGAGTGTATTGTAGATCGCACCTTCAAACCTTTGAGGGGTGGACTTCTTCCCCTCACTGACAGAACGGAATGTTGGACTTGTGAACGGTATTCCCATGGCCGGCCAGCGTCCAACGATTTGGCTCACACGGCATCAGCGCGCTGCCAGAGTACAGTAGCGAATAATGACGGTATACCTGGTATAAGAGATTCTTTTCGATAGCTCGCAGGGGTATTAAACTAACCACGGTGTGTGCAAAACCAAGGCGAGAAAACTTCGGACAGTTCGAAGCTCCCAAACCCAACTGTAAGGTCGGGTGTGTTGTCTGTTGCATTTTCTCCATCTGGCTGTATAAAAACCCTCTAGGGACGAACTCTTCTGCATAAGGATATGGGGTCTCGTCACAGGACATCACCCTGAGAACTTCGTGAACATTTCAGCGGAAGCAATCAAAAAGATATTTATCTGTTTATCAAAGATCTAACCACATACCAATATTTCCAAAGACTGCTACCCTTGTCAAGTCAACATTAGAGCACGCCTGTAAGCAGTCATGAGACTGATGCAGTTGAGTAAAGGAGTGTTACTATTGAAGCAGCTGACCTCCAATCGATGTGGTATGTGGAGGGAAGTGTGGCAAGCGAAAGTTAACGAATGTCTAAATATAGTAACTAAAGCAAAAGTGTACGAAACATTCCTTTTGGACGATAATGGTCGTATCCTATCGACTTTTAAATGAAAATCGCGGCGACTACCAGCCACCACGCCAAACGCCGCACCTGCGCATGCCCGTCCAAGTGCGCCTCCACCCACCGCTGCTATCCTCGACCGCTGCCTCGCCGTGGTCCCCCGTGCATGCCACCCACACAACGCGCATGTGACACGGAGGCAGCCTCACTGCGTCAGCAGCCTTCGCCCCGTCTTGTCTCTGCCACCGCTCCAACTTTATCTCGACACTGCCGCGTGTGACGCGTGCCAGGTGCCTGGCGCACCGCAGCTGGCCCCGAGGCAGCTGCCCGAGAACGATTGTGCCGACGACAACTCCCCGCCCTCTTCATCACGTACGTGCCTCCGTTCCCCCAGCATTGCAAGATTGATCGTTTCGCATAGCCTCGGACGCGTCGCCGGATTCATTTTTACCTCCGACGCGTCGCATACATGCGCCGAGTGCGTTTGGCTGATCGTCACCCGTAGTTTGGCGTCCAGGTGTATTTGGCCACTGCATCACCATCCCACCCCGCGCGCTGAGGCGGTAGCTGCACGACCACGAACCAAATAGGAACACGGCGTATCCTCAGTAGCCCAAGATGCGTATCTCATTCACGACCACCGCGGAGTGCTCACCCTGCGATAGCGCATTCTCAAGACCCAGTGGGACGAATCGCGATGCAATTAAACGAACAGAGTCACGGCACGAATCACGCGCATGGACACGACATAGGTATTTGATATTCAACATAATGTTGTTTCTCTTCCTCTTCCCCTTTTTATGCACTGCGTGGTCGGTGTATGTTATTATTCGGTGCAGCGTGTCTACATTACCTTGGCCTTTCTTTTGGGGTAATAATGGACTTTTCCAACACGGACTTGATGGCGCTCATCGTATCTTAGCACTCTCTCCTATAAGCAACATTGCTCGATCACGTTGTACTCTAGAGCTGCCTTTTGTTGACGCAATTTCCCGCTCCTCTCGGCTTCAACCCATCCATCCCTCTATTCATTTGCCGTGTGCAAGATCGTGAACAAGTTTCTCTCTAATCGCCTCGAGCTCGTTTCCAAGCAATTTCGCAATGGCATGCACGAGCCGACAGAAGGACATCCGGAGCTAGCTTGCGCCTCAGTATAAGTGGTCATCAGGAGAGGCAACTCGAGCCGTGCGATCTCCAGGCCAGTGTATCCATACAATCTGGCGCGAGACAGCGAGCGCGCCGCCGTCTCCCACCATATCTGGAATGGCCAAAGACCCGGCGTGCGTGTTCGCCCCACGACGAACCACACTTGATCGAAGCCTAGAACGGGACCGGCCCGGTGAAGATCAGGGAGCATGGGAAACCTTCACGATCCACCGATCGCCAGTCTGATACGTGGTTTCTGACCAACGTAACACGAGCGGCTGGTCGTACTAGGGCTGTTGCACGACGTGTACTGGATAATCGACGATCGTTGCGCCTGGCCCGCACATGTGGCATGCATCCCGTCTCTTCGATGGGGCGGAGTCCTCAGTGCATGCATGTCTTTGTATCCCACCCTTCACACACCCCCTGCCGACAGAGCGTACATCGTTGAAGCGCATGATGAGAAACGGGGGGGTTGCAGTTCTCTATGACGCGATACCGGCCAGGCGAGACGCCGCGAACGAGATCATGATACTGCCGCATACACAATTATGAACCAAGGTAGGTAACAAGAAAAAAGAGTCTCAGAACCGACCGGGAAAGAACATCCCTATCCTGAGAACCAGGGCTAGTAGCGACATAGAACGGTCCTCAACTGCCCGCAGAGTACACGGCGTAGCTAGGGACGGGTATGGGGACGATCCGTCGCGATCGCCAAAAAGATAGGCGAATAGACGAGGATTGCAAGGAAAGGATTAAAGGAACTGAGTGATATGGAATGGCAGTGTAGTCCGAGGATATTCAAAGTTACAGTTTGTAATAAGCACAACAAGCTTGGCTAAATTTCCTTGATGAATCCTATGCAAGTTATACCTAGAGGCGACGTTGAGCAATACGTCCACTCGCTCGGATGTGTCGTACTCAACGTGCTCATCCATTCACTCGAATCTAAGTCTCTTCGCAGCAGGGAAGGAGGTATCGTCGCGCGGATCCGGATGAGTCATTTTCGCCTTGGGTGTCACATCGGGCGCTTCAATGACCTGCCTGTGGTCACATTCGGCGGACGACGCGTCCGGGAGCCCAAGGTGGGTATCCCATCCAGATTTCGCCATTGTGAAATCGTCGTACAAAGCTAGTGCGCCCACGGTCTTGGCACTGCCGTGTGTCGCGACGCGCAGATGACCGTGAGGAAACGGCGAGTAAAACCTGCGAAAAAAGTCCACCACAAAAGTGTATCCTCTGGAAACGGCGGACTCCACGGCTGTTATTCCAACAGCGTTCGGGGCATGGGGATCACATCCAGCATTGACGAACATCTCGACAAACGCCAGGCATGACAATTCATGCCGATAGGCGGCTGCAAGATGCAGCACACTATTTCCGTCCGACGTCGTGGAGTGGACGTTGGCACCCTTGTTGAGGAAACATTGCGCCATCTGTGTCGTAAACGATGGGTATCCCATGGACCTTGGCAGAATGTCGGGAGGGAATGGGGCATGGCACGAGAGCAGAAATTCGACCACGGAATTGTAGCCTTTCTCCATGGCCACTTCCCAGGTAGACTTTCCCTCGGAATTACAAACGGCTGGATTACAGCCAGCTCTGATGAAAATGGCAACAAATCCTAAGCAATATAATTCGTCCTGGTATGTGATGGCCAGGTGAAGCACCGTATCCTTATTGGAGGTCGTTGTGGAATCCGGATCGGCACCGTTTAGAAGCAAGGAATATACCATCGATACGGTCACCCCTTGACATGTCATGATTCTAGGCAAGATATCAGGAGGGAATGAACACTTCCACGAGAGTAGAAGGTCCACCACTGAAAAGTATGCTTTGTCGATAGCGGCTTCCCAGATCGATTTTCCTATAGAGTTGCACGCAGAAGCATCACAGCCAGCCTTAATGAGCGCTTTCACGGACGTCAAACAGCATCGTTCGTTGGAGCAGTGAGCGATGGTGAGATGGAGCAGGGTATTACCATTCTTCGTCGTAACATGCACACCCGCGCCTTTGTGACGCAACACACCGCATGAGAGTAGAAAGTTCGCCACGGAGATGTATTCCTTGTCGATAGCACCCTCCAAAGCTGATTCTCCCGCAGAATTGCAGGCAGTGGGATTACAGCCAGCCGCAATGAACACCTTGACGAACTCCAAACAGTGTTGTTGGCTCTGACGGGCAATAGCGAGATGCAGTAGGGTATCACCATTGTCCGTAGTGACATGCACATTAGCACCGTTGCGGAGAAGGGATCGCACTATTTGTGCATCCCGGAGTTGGCATGACATAGCCCTGAGTAAGATGTCCGGAGGAATTGTGATATTGCACGACAGTAGGGATTCAACAACGGAAACATATTGTCGTTCAATGGCAGCTTCCAGAACTGTCTTTCCCTGAGAATCACAGGCAGCGGGATCACAGCCAGCATCAATGAACATCCTGACAAACATTGCACAGTCTTTGTCGCCCAGGAAGGAACTGAGGGCGAGATGGAGTAAAGTATCGCCATTTTCCGTAGTGACGTGCACGTTAGCACCATTGTGGAGAAGAGATTGCACCAGCTCTGCCGCCCAGGGGTGGTTTGGGAAAACCCTGAGTAGAATGTCCGGAGGAATTGGGATATTGATCGACAGCAGGTATTCAACAATAGGGTGACTGTATCGTTCAATGACGACTTCCAGAGCTGTCTTGCCGTCGGAATTGCAGGCGGCGGGATCGCAGCCAGCGTCGACAAACATCTTGACAAACACTGCACGGTCTTTGCCATCCAAAAAAGAATTGACGGCGAGATGGAGTAAAGTATCGCCATTTTTTGTAGTGACATGCACATCAGCACCATTGCGAAGAAGAGATTGCACCACCTGTGTATTCCGGCGGTAGCTTGGGAAAGCCCTGAGTAAGATATCCGATGGAACTGGGGCATCGATCGACAGTAGGTATTCAACAATGGAATCATATCTTCGTTCAAAAGCGACTTCCAGGGCTGTCTTGCCATCAGAACCGCAGGCAGCAGAATTGCAGCCGGCTTCGATGAAATTTTTCACCAGGTCCAAGCGCTTGGGTTCCGTCCAATAGGGGTCATCTTCTTCATCCTCCTCATCCTCATCCTCAAAGGTCAAATCTTCCATGATGGCGAGGTGAAGGAAGGTATTCCCACCGAGCGTGGCATCACTGTGTACGTCTGCGCCATTGCGTAGTAGCCATTCAATCATTTGGGCATCGCATCGTCGAGATTGCAAAGCGTTAAGTAAGATGTCAGGAGGAAGGGAATCCATGAATGGGAGTAGCGCTTCTGCCACAGAGATACAGCCAAGCTTCACCGCTAGTACGAATGCTGTCTCATCCCGTGAATTACGTAGGCGAGGGTCACATCCAGCAGCGATGAGCATTTTCACTAGTTCTAGTCGCCTCGGTTCCCAAGGACACCTTACAGCAAGGTGAAGCGCACTGTCTCTAGTTCCACGTGTCACAGCATGAACATTAGCCCCCCTGCGCAGTAAGAAAGAGACTATTGGTACCGTCTCTGACGTGTCTCCGGTTGCTGCCACAAGGAGGAACTGTGAAGGAACAGGTCGATCCGACGGAAGTAAAAAGTCGAGCGTTAAGGTGTGTGCTGCATGAACCGCGCGCTCGATGAGCTCCGCTCCGAATGGACTTCTAGCAGAGAGGTTTTGGCTAAGCTCACACAATCTGCGAGCCAGCGCTACGTGGTCCTCATCCGTCCTCTTGCTATCGCCCGAATCGGGTCTCGCGCTACTAAATATGCCCCGAAATAGTCTCTCGTCTCCAATCTTATCCACCCATTTTGCAAATGCGTCGGTCTCTGTCAACTTGACAAGAACACGAGTGTTGTGCCATGGTAGACAGATCGCAGTGGCAAGAGTCTCGTCGGGTACCAGACATCCTCTCTGCAGGAGTTCCCCGACGAGTACATCATCCCCTCGATCCATAGCAACTTCAAGAGGTGAGACTCGGCGAGAGTCGTCAATGGTAAAGCTACACATGTTCACATCCGCCCCGTTCTGGAGAAGAACAAGAGCATGCTCAGTCTTCCGCAAGTCCGCAGCATACATGAGAGCGTTCGTCCCGAATCTCGGATCGAGGGGGCGACCTGAAAGATATGATTTGAGGAGTGCATCGGACGAGTACGCGACGAGAATGTAGAGTTCAAAATCGTGTCTGAACGATGGCCACGAAGGATATGAGCACCTGAGTTCATCCTCGCGTAGCTCACAGAGGGATTCCCAGTGCGATGGTAGGTGGCGAACATCTGATCCGAGTAATTTCAGTGCTTCGAGGACAGTTATGGACTGCGCGTCAACATGAGCGAGATGGTCGAAGCAGAAAGAGAGCACATAGGAGAGAATTGGAAATGTTTTCATTGGAGAGAATTTCAGACGGGAGGGGGACTGTATCAGGAGGAAAGAGAGGTGACGCATACACATAATCACCACCTCAGCGTGAGCGACTTGGGGAACGATCAGATAGGACGGCAAGGTTGTTCGACAGGTAAGGTACTCCTGCAGAAGCATGAAATGATATATACGCAAGACATTGCAAGACACACCTTCACACTAAAATGCGACAAGGTGAGAATATCTGTGTTCTCAGAATACAGTACGAGACTCGAGAGCCTGTCCACTAATGAATGAATCTCGTTGTGGTTCTGTGCTTCAACCAAATTGACTGAGAGTCCGTCAACAATCTGAGCCAGTCTCAGTGGTGCCAATGCAACCACAAGCCAGCCAAGGGTGCGCCGCACGATTTCCCCTTCCACCTTCCGTTCATCAATTCCCTCCAAGATTCTCTCGTATGTCTCTTCAAGCCCTTCCGGGAGATTGTTGAGCATATTCCTGAGGTCCAATTCGGTTGCACACCGGTCGAGAGCATCAAGCTGGCACTGCACCCAACGGAACCTGCGAATGGACCAGGTTAGTTATGGGCCGAGGGGATGTGTATTCTTACCTTCCATCTGCTTTTCGACCCAATGTCTCGCTAATCTCTATCTTCATCTGTCGATCGGCCAGTCTTAACTGTTCGCGGGAGTCTAGCTCCCGTTTGATATGCAGTGCTATGTCCCTGGCCAACTCTTTTCCCAGGTTCTCTACGGAAAGTGTTGGAAATGGTGAGAAATGACGTTGAATGATCGAGTCGGGTCGGCTGGTCACCAATAGCCGAACATCGTCGTGAAGTTTGACGAGAGACCGCGAGAGTGCATCGATATCTGTACATTCATCTACCGCATCGATGACCACGATGGGTAGATGCTTGAAACATCTGGCAGCTAGCCATACAAGTTCACAGAGCCTATCAAGATCACCGAGCAATAGTGTACTCTCGCTTTTCTGCTGCAGTATTTTGCTTGGGAGGTCGCTAGGGTCGACGACAAGGTCCAACATACGGCGGAACAGCTGAGAGAGTAGGGAACGCATGAGCTCCGTGGGGTCCATTGACCGCTGGTCACGAAAATCACAGTAGAAGAATACGAGAACTTCTCCATTGTGTAGGGTACTCTTGAGGTACTCAATTGCGGATGTGCTGCAAAATGTCGATACAAGGACGAGTGAACGATGGACAAACTCACGCAAAAACTGACTTTCCACAGCCGGCTGAAGATCCATAGCATGTCCTGCATCAGCCAGAATGAATCATGGTGAGCAGGGGAACATACCTTTACCATTTAGCCACAAAGATTGATATCCGCCAGGCCTCCACTTTTCATATGCAGTTGTGTTGGAGAACCACGTGCATGTCCCTTCTTGACGCAATTGGAGAATATCATGATGTTTCCGCATGCAGTCCAACGCATCAAGCCAACGAATGACCTCTTCCAATATTTTTTCTAGTGATACTGTTAGCAAATTGGGGTAATGAAGTTTCAACACACATACGGTTGGTATTCTTTTTGCGTGTTTGTTTTGGGTCCAATGAGTGACCACCATCAGGCTCGTCTCCTGAGCCGTCTTCCCTTGCTGTGTGGTATTCCTCTTCCACGTCTGTTGTTACACTATTGAGACTGCGTTTAGGGACCAAATACTCGATTTTCCGCATATGACACATACATGCTTCCCCGGGTTGCGTGGGGGACCCGAGGAACATGACGGGTTTCTGACGTGTGGTTTCGAAGCCCTTCTTGGTTCCTGCACGTTTCAATAGCAAGTCAGGTCAACGTTTGGAAAATGTGATGAAAGGACTCACCAAGCATCCGGTGCAAGCAAAAAATGAAAATAGCTTTTGTGTTTGTTGAAGAGGGTCATGCACGCAGTGAGCATGTCTCTGCTCGGCCCGCGTGGTCGAGGATAGGCCCTGTCAGACCGAGCATTGCTATCTTCCTGTAGTATGCCGCGGGTCTCTTTCAGTTTTTCCAAGCATAGTCGTGAGCCTCCGCTCCATAGCCAGTCGACTATTTGAGCATCAATGATAAACCGATTAAGGGAGATGGCATCAAGGATTGTATCTGAAAATGTGCGGATTGTGTCTAGCTGGCGAACAAACTCTTGAATCTGGAGGGTAAAATGTCCATTGCTTGTTTGGTTACTCGTCCCACATGCCAACGTTGCAGAATAGCGAATTTGAGCAGCGGTGTTTGCAATGTCGAGGAGCGTCTGCTGGCAGTGATCCAATATAAGTCCTGCAGACATTGTATGATGAGGGGGAGGTTGAACGAGTGTCTGCCACGGTCTCGAGGCTCACTGAAGGCTGCAGTCCCCGACTCCCACGAAGTGGGGGAGGGTTTTCATAGCCAAAATCGTTCACCCCAGGCATAAAAAGGTAATGGATGTTCCAAAGCACACCCGAGATGCAACCCAAGGCGCATCAGTAAATGACAGCGATTTTGATTTGGCTTGCCAAGCTTAAGCGGTGTCTTAGCGACGAAGCGATGTGGCATAGGCTAGCTCCGCGCCCTGGCACACTGCTGTTCCTTGACGTCCGCTGTGGGGTCGGTATGTCGCGCTACGGGTTTCTTGGACCTTCTCCTAGACCTTTCCTTTTGAACGACAACGGTCCTATCCATTCGATTTTTACACGAACACCATAGTGACTACCAGCCCTCGTTGATTCTTAGCGAACTTTCCTATCGTCCGAGGTCTCTCGCCTCCACCACACGAACACCTGTGACTACCGGATCGTACTCCGGTTCCACTGTCGCATATGCCCCACACATCGTGCCAAACACCACACCTACCACACCGGCCTCCACATCGACACCTCCAAGGCCCATCCGAGTACGTCTCCACCTACTCGCCTCCGTCCTCGACCACTCCCCCGCCGTGGAGCCCCATGCCACCATACCGCACAGTCCGCATGCGACACGGAACCGTCGTCGCTGTGGCAGCCGCGTTCACCTCGTCTTGCGTCTGCTGCTACTCCAGCTTCGTCTCAACTTTGCTGCACTGGCGCGCCGCGGCTAGCTCCGAGCGTCTCCCCGAGGACAACCATGCCGACGACATCTTCCTACCATCTTCACTGTGTACGTGCCCCTTTCTCTCGGTGTGGCGAAGCTGATCGTTTCGCATAGCCTTGGACGCATCGCTGGGTTCATGTTCGCCTCTGGTGAGTCGCATATATGCTCTGAGCGCGTTTGGCTGACCGCCACCAACATTTTGGCGTCCTGTATTCGGACCTCTGCATCACCATCCCACCCCGCGCATTGAAGCGGAAGCTGCACGACTATGAATCGGACAGGAACGCGGTGTACCCTCAACAACCCAAGGTGCGCATTTCGTTCCACTCATCGCATGGTGCTCATCCCGCGATAGTGCATTCTCAAGGCCCGGTGGAACGAATCGCGATGCAATTAAAATGGATAGAAATCATGGCAGGAATCGCGCGTATGGACACGACCCCAGCATTTGACATACAACAGTGTTATCTCTCTTTCCTTTCCATGCACTGCCATGGTCGATGTGTATCATCACTCAGTATGGTATTTGTACATTCCCTTGACTTTTTTCCTTTGGGCGATAATAGACTTTTCTAACATGGATTTGAGGGTGATTATCCCATCTTAGCACTTTCTTTTATAGAAAACGTCGCTTGATCGTTGTCGACTCATGGGCTACCTTTTATCGACGCGATTTCGCCCTCTTCTCTGCTTTTGACCCGTCCATCTCTCTGTTCGTTTGCCGTGTGTGATATCGCGAACAAGCTTCACTCTAATCATCTCCGAGTCGAACTTGCTTTCGAGCAACTTCGAGTGGCGTGCAATCTTCAGCCCAGTGTGTCCGCACAGTCTGGCGCGAAAGACAGCGTACGTGCCATCTCTTGCCATATCTGGAATGCGGCTAAGACCCGATGGGTGTGTGACCGCATTGTGTGTTCGCCCCAAGGTGAACCGCATCCGATCGAGAGAGAACGGAGCCAATCGAAGATCAGACAGTATGGGAACGTGTTACGTTCCGCCAATCGCCTGGCCAATACATGGTGGCGGGCGATGCAACCCGAGTCTCCCACCATATCCAGAATGGCCAAAGACCCGGCGTGCGTGTTCGTCCCACGATGAACCGCACCTGGTCGAAACCTAGAACGAGACCGGCCCGGTCAAGATCAGGCAGGACGGGAAACCATCACAATCCACCGATTGCCAGTCTGATATGTGGCTTCTAGCCAATGTAACACAAGCGGCTGGCCGTACCAGGGCCGTTGCACGACACATACTAGATGATCGACGATCGCCGCGCCAGGTCCGCCCATGTGGCATGCATCCCGTCTGTTCGATGGGGCGGAGTCTTCCAGTGCATGTCTTCGTATCCCACCCTCCACACGCCCCCTGCCGACAGAGCGCACGTCGAAGAAGCGCACGATGGGGAATGGGGGTTGCGGTTCTCTCTAACGCGCATGCGACGCGATACTGCTACATGACACGACTAGGAAGTAAGGTGGGTAACGAAAGAGAAGACTCTCGGAACAGACCAGAAAAGAACATCCTTATTCTGAGAACCGGGTAAAGTAGCAACAACATAGAACCGTCCTCAAGTACCCACAGAGTACAGGGCGTAGCTAGGGACGGGGACAGGGACGATCTGGCGCGATGAAGGGAACCAAGTAATGTGAAATGAAATGATGTGGTCCGAGGATATTCAAAGCTACAGTTTGCAATAAGCGCAGCAAGCTTGGCTAAATTTCTTGGACGATCGTATGTAAGTTATACCTAGAGGCGACATTGAGCGATACGTCCACTCGCTCAGATATGTCGTACTCAACATGATCATCCATTCATTCAAGTCTAGGTCTCTTTGCAGCAGGGAGGGAGGTATCGTCACGCGGATCCGGATGAGTTGTTTTCACCTTGGGTGTCACGTCGAGTGCTTCAGCGACCTGTCCGTGATCACATTTGGCGGACGACGCGTCCGCACCACTCCCTGACAGTTTGATGCATTGTCTACTAAGATCTCCGTTGCCATTTGATGCAAAATATCGCTAATCCTCGTCGGCCTTCCACCACACAACTCGTAATGCATTATTAGTATACTCACTATCCTGCCCTCATCATGTCTGATGCATGAGGTCCTGTATTGTATTCTTGACATCTGCCGTCATCCTATCTGATGCATAAAACACCATTCCCCATTCTCGCATGACACTTATCTGATGCATGAAATCCATCCTGTGTACTATCCTGTCCTCGTCGCGTCTGATGCATGAGATCCTGTATATTCTTGACTCCTGCCATTGTCCTATCTGATGCATGAGAGTCCGTTCCCCATTCTCGCGTGACACTCATCTGATGCATGAAATCCGTCCTGTGTGCTGTCCCGTCCTCGTCATATTTGATGCATGAGGTTCCATATATTCTTGACTCTCGTCGTTGTCCTATCTGATGCATGAGACTCTGTTCCTCATTCTCGCATGACACTTATCTGATGCATGAAGTCCGTCCTGTGTACTGTCCCGTCCTCGTCGTATTTGATGCATGATGTTCTGTATATTCTTGACTTGCCATTGTCCTATCTGATGCATGAGGCTCCGTTCCCCATTCTTGGGTGACACTTGTCTGATGCATGAAATCTGTCCCGTGTACTGTGTTCTCACGCGTACCTGCACGTGATGCATGAAGTCCCGTTTCGCCGTTTCGTATTCCCAAGTGCATGTCTTCGTCTGATGCATGATTCGGAATTTAGATTCAGTCTGAAGTGATGCATTACTGGCCCCCCAGTGAGACCATGTGACGAGATAGGGCAGCGAGTGATGCATAACCTTCACCATCCATCCGGTGCACAGCTGTCAATCCACTTGATGCATGAAGTTACTGCATTATGTACCAGCAATGGGGAGCAATGTCAACTGATGCATGATGCATGTATCTAAATTCTGTCATAATAGCTCGTACGCAAAGCTATGGCTACGTTGAAACATTAGTCTCGTCACCCACAATCTGGTCATTTGATTGCCTTGCTAGCTCCATCACCGATGCCCAGGCATCACGACAACTCTCTGCGAAAGAATTCCTGAGCGTGGCCTGTCGATGAGCATATGCGCGATAACCCTCAGTAGCAACCGGATCGGCTGGTACAAATGTCATTTTTTCTTCCCAGCGACGTGCATCCCATTCAAAAAACTCCCGGGTCCTACGCATCTCCTCCATCAAGAGATCGACTTCTTCTGACCATCGCAAGGCACGAGCTCTAGCCTTGCACCATTCAATTCACATGTCTAGAGAGTACATCAACAATACACGGCGATGGATGATGGCAAGGACCTGAGAAACTAACCTTCTAGCATCCCTTGATCCGCACCTTCAACTGCTCTGCCCATGCACCATATCCAGGATAATTTCCTGGTCCCTTCGGTTTCACCCCAGACGAGGTCTGACATCGCACGGATATCTGCCCGATTGAGTGGTCTGAGAGTGGTCTGCCACATGCTATTTTCTTGAAGCACCGGGGCCAATTTACTCAGCGCTTTGTGGGCATCATCGTACCTATTTGGGTCATGTTACCAAGTTCTGATCTGGTACGTTACGCACTTACCTGTTTGCGGCAGCATCAATTCTTGCTTCTACTCCCTTGAGAATATTCCTAGCTCTTGTATTTGCCCCTTGCCCACGCAAGTTGCGATCTTTGAACTTGAGGATGCAGCTTTGGGCACGAAGGTTGGACCTAAGGGTGTTCAGAGCTTCCACTGCCTGAGCATAGCGTAATTTCCACTCAATCCGTTGTAAACGTTTATCACAGGGAAGCGCATGGTCAATTTCAGAGGGTAGCCATAGCTTGTACGACTCGGGTGGATTGATCTTGTCTACATCCCTGGTTTCTTTTAACCGTTCAGCAGCCAAAAAAGGGAGGAAAAGATACTGCATTTTGACCCAGCTGTCGATACGGCGCTGAAGGGCATTTGTGTGCAGGAGTATGTTTGCACTTTGATTATCTGTACTATGACCGTTCGGCCTAGCTATATCCCGCTTCAAGCGTCGCCTATAAGTAATATAAGAACGACGTCTTGAGCAAATAAAAGCTTACTGTTGTTCCTCAAGTTCTAGCCCTGTGCTAATGAGCGTACTGGGTGAACAAATGTCGTGTAGGAAGGCGTGTCCTTGTTGCATGTCCTCAGCCTCTTCTCTCGCAAGCTGAAGCCAAACGGTGGCCATTGTCATGACTACATCGTCTGCGTGAACAAAGATGACACAAAAAAATAGGTACTTACCGTTTCCTTGGCGCTCATATGGATTTGCCTTTGTATGATCTTGCTCCCACTCTTCAATCTCGGCCCTCCATTTTGCCAGATTACTTGAATGGCTAGCCGCCAGCCCCTTTTCCAGTTCGACCAGTGCCTCCTGATGATCCATACGCTTAGTAATTGCTGTCTTCAGTTTCTGAAGGAGGCTGTGGCCTGCACACCATTTGTCAGCGAAATGAGAGCAAAGCCTGATGTATGCACGAAGACTGGTCACCTTCTTCCAATTTGAATGACCAAAATGATCATCCAACGTGTCGTGTCTTGCTCCAGGTCCCATTTCTTTTGTGCTTGACACAACAGGGTTGATGTTAGCCCACCCTCTTTCAGGGGCCTCGCCATCTGTACGTCCAACACCCGGTGTAAAATTGAACGAATACGATGTTTGGCACTTGGTGATATGTGCTGGCAAATGGAATTTCGGTACAAGGAAATTTACCTGTTTTTCCCAAATCGGAGTTTGCAACGAAGAGGGAAGATCAAGGATCCGAGCCGAGAGGTTTTTGGACCATTGACAGGCGATGTCGTACGAAATGTTTAGGGCATTGACAGAGTTGTGGCGAAGAGTTGAAAACAAAAGATAGTCCATGTTGACGTACCTAATTATCGTTAACGAAATTTGATTCAGACTATGGATCAACATACTTTTCGCCCTTCTGTAGGTCCCCTACACCTGTCGGAAGTTTCATGTTGTGACGTGCACAGTCGACCGTTCCAACGCCAGTGGCTGCCAGTCCACGGCAGGAAACTGTGTCTGCCATGTTGACGGCAAGATGACTCGAGCACGTGCTTTTCTAATGTACATCAATGAACAAATAGATGAGAAATCGATGCGATACTAGTACCTCTTGGACTCGGTTGATAGCAACATCCAGATATTTCTTGTACGACGTTTCCTCAACGAAGTATGCCCAACCTTGGCTTAAGCTAGGGTCGACGGTGTCAGTAGACACTTTCTTGCGCTTCAGTCGAAAGTTCGCATCGATTGCGAGGAAAAGCGCATGAAGCCAACTGTGTAGGAACATCTTATCAGTTTATCGCATAGTTAAAGACACGCCACATACCTTTGATTGGATCCAGAAGCGACTGGGTTACCAATATCAGGCTGGACATTGATACCTGGATGGGGACACGCGGGACAGATCATGGCACATTCACCTTCAAGGGTACTCGCTGCGCCTCCAGCTGTATGCCCTCGCCTGGCATGTTTGAGCGTCTTCAAATGACGCCATTCCCACGTCATCCTTAGAAATGCCTCGTACCGATTCTGTTGGTCTCTGAGAAAAAACTAAAGAAGGTGACCAGAAAAACTACCTTTATATCCACCAGACCAGTATTGTCAACGAGTCGGGACAAAGTGTTGTAAAACTCGTATGCCGATATCTTGGACTCGAGGGAAAGCAGATGAAACTGCTTTAGTACGCGGAATGTTGCTGCGGTTTGTGGTCGTGAGCTGGTTGCTGGAAACAAGCCCATACGCATGAGTTGCTTGAAGTGACTCGTGGCTGATTCGCAATTACAGAAATCTAAGGTAATCGAATGGATTCCTGTGGTGTCAATAATAGTGAATAGATCGCCGGGGCAACGTTCGGGGTTGTGGCAGGGCTTTGTCGGCAAATGGCCGAGTTGCACTCGAAGGCCAAGCTCCCTCAACGTCGTGGGCGCGAATGAGATCCCATTCCATCTCTGTTCAAAAACCTGGACCTGAGCCTTATGAACTGCTTTCCCGACAAATGACTTACCTTCACAACATGTAATGGATTCCGCACATGACTGCTGACAGCGCAAGCGGTGCAGAGAAGCTCCCCAGCAAAACAGTCAGTACATCAAATACTCGGCTGATCGGTACCACAGATGGGACAATTTTCTGTACTTCCTCCCCGGCCCTCGAGACGGATCAGTTCCTCCAGGAATGTCTCGCGGTCTGATAACCAAATCAAAAGTGGGTGTTCCTATTTAGTAATGTCAACGTGCAATACAAGAAGAAGAAAAGAGAGAGCCAACTGCGGCAGTTCGTCTCCTTCCGCTGCTATGGTCATCATAGACTCCTTCTGTGAAGTCGTTCAGGTCATCGAATAGATAGTTCCCATGCTCGTGATTGGCGGTGGGAGGAATGGCATTGACAGGTTCGCTGAGAGCTGGATTCGTAAAGGATTGGTCGGAGGGGATGAAGAGACGGCTATGGCTGATGTTGCCATGTTTACTAGCCTGAAACGTGGAATGGATTCGTGTCTTAGTGACAGCGGCAGTTTCACGGTGGAGGATGGTAAATGACTTGTTGTTCTTCTGAATATTTCTGAATCGACGTTCAGAAATTCTAGCGAGGGCTTCACGGGCGGTCTGCGTAGCATCTAACTCCCTTGTCTTGGGATTACTCGATGTGAGGTCAGGAATAAACGTAGTTGTTTGAGGCTTCTTGGTGCCTTTTCGAGCGGTCTGCAAGCTACGCTGAATCACCTTGTCGAGGGTTGGCTGAGACTGAGATCGTGTCCCATCCAAGTCGGCTGGGGGATCCATGATGGTGGGGACAAGCAGCTCGTGTTGCGAATGCAACAACTCGGACACGTGGAGGTTTGGTATACACGGAATGTCAGAGGCAAAAAATGGGTCGCAAAGTATGACACGTGTAGCGTACATTTGATCGTACTACATTTTTGTCTTCTGACGCTTCGCTGCCCTAATAGACCTGGCATCTTTCCTTCCCTCACTCATATCCTCCGGTGGGGGTGGGAGAAGGTATGGTGCGGCTGATTGCCGTACCCCAGCACCCGATGGCCGACTTTGACCAGGCCGATATATGATACCTGAACGCGGAATGTTAGGAAGATCGCTCTAGTTCCGTTAGTCAAGATCTGTGCGCAGTTTGCAGTAAACTACTCACCATGCCGTGCAAATCTCCCTTGCTATTTTCGGAGTCTGAGTGGGATGTCGAGTACAAGTCACCATCACTCCTCTCGCAAGCGTTAGCAGGTGCTGGAGTTGTATCCAACTCAAAACGCTATAATGATGCAAAGTCTTAGCACAAACAACCAACTATGAGAAATGAGCTTACCATCGGACCGGCAAAATCAACGTTGTAATTGTACGAAAATGAGAGCGAGTTTAGGACAAGACCCTTTGGCAAGGTTATCCTAACAGTGGGGATTTCTTGGTGAGCCATCTTCTGGGAGTACACACCTTATGCTCACTCGCAGCTTTATGCCTTTTCTGCCGCCACGGTAGTTGCCATCATTTGTACCCGTGCTCGAAGGTGGCAGTTTGCAGCGGAGAAAGAAGCAAGTCCTGATCTAGATCTGAGCTGAAATTAGACATAGGTCTTGTTATCGGCCCAGGACAACATTTTTACGTACGATTCGCCATCCCCCTTCTATATCCCTCCCTGACATCTAACCTGATGGCAAAGAATCCCCCTAATCTGACATTCCAGACACGAGACGCGAGTGGTGGAAGCCAAACACAAGCGAAGCAGTAGGATTTGCGTGTCAGTCACGTGGACATAGCGGAAGAAGTTGTAAGGCATCACAGCATGACATTTACCCTAAGTAGAACATATGCCAATTTACGACGATATTTTAATTCTCAGTATACTAAGACAATCTGTGTTAGGACAAATGAAATTAATATTCGTTAGCGAACATCGCTCATTCGTCTGCATCGGGCATTTCAGCCATTGAATGTTAGACGCAATTTCAGAGAAGAAACTTACCTGTAAACTCGAGGACAGATATAACAGCAACCCTAGCGAATATGGTGAGAGCGTGTCTTGCCGTTTCGATGTGTGCAAAATAAATGTGACAGATATCTTCATCGTCGAGGAGCTCTGTTGAACGAGAAAAAAAAAGTAAGATTTATTTCTGTATTGGAATCTAGAGTGACAGTGCTTACCAATCAGGTATTCCGCAGACAAGGGAATATCTTCGGCGTTGTTGATAATAACAGTGCCCGGTGGATGGCCATCAATGTCGACGTTGACTGGCAACGGGAGGAGCATCACATGAATCGGCTCATCGGGCCATCTATTGACTGCAAGAAGTAAATAATAAGATGTCGAAACACGTGTGGACAGTCTGGTAGACTTACTTGCGACATATGCTGTGAGCGGTATCATACTCGGGATGAAGTGGATGGGAGAGGTTCAGTTGGGGGAGTAATGCAGTTCCTCCCGGCGTGCTCACTGTTTTATGCTTCGACTGTAATTTTTGATCGTCGGCAATGCTGCCGTGTGTGCGCACAATGTGTGGTGCGGGTGTTGGGGACTCCCGATGAGATGCATAACATGCGGCCTCCTATCCGACCCAGGGTGAAAGTGAATACTATATTTGATAGCACAATCTAAAGAGAAATCTGCTCACGATGATGGCGACTCCTGACGAGAATCATGAGATGAATCTACATCTATGGAAGGGGTACTACATCTGGCGCAGTTTGGTATGAAAATTGCCTACTACGATAAACATCTATGAAGTAATCCAAGTCCTCGTACTGCACGTGTAGTAACAAATCCTCGACCGCGTGAATAACTTGCGCGATCCTATGACTAGTCGTCTCGACAATGTTCAATCGCGCACACACACCGTACCTTTGCAAGACTTGTGCATGAAGCGATCGTGCAAGACTATGGAGCTCTTCCATCACTTCAAGTGACCGCATAAGTTGCTCGACAAATCCTGAGGTGCCCGGAGAATGCAAATGGCTGGTGACAAAGCCGTCGAGGAATGACGCCAGGGAGTTGTTGAGGAACGCCATTAACTTAGTTTCCAAGTGACGGCAGGATAGACGCTTCCTAGTTAGCAAAGCAGAAGTATATTGAGTCGTTCTGAATGTTTGTGAGACTGCAAGGCTTACCGGCATGGTGAAGTCGCTGTTGGCTTCGACGGAATATCTTGTCGATCTCGTGTATCTGTTGATAAACTTTTCCTTGTCAGATGTCTAAATATACAGACAAGAAGTTATCCTACTTACCATGGTATCACTGGTGTCGTAGTCGACGACTCAGAAAGGGTACGGAGAGGATCCAGTACGTTCACGGGCACATTCATTTCGCCCACTTTCCTTGTCGCCTATGCTAGAATCACATAACCGGTGAGCTGGTCAGACATATAATCAAGTATCTCCCTACCTGACCTTCATCTGATACTTTTTTTTGTTACGAACACTAATCCGTTCATGGTTTCTGGACACGACGAAAGAAATTATAGGCTTGAAGCAATATACCTGAGAAACATCTGAGTCAACTTACTTCGTATAGTATGTCTTCCAGTAGATTCGCTTGGCTTGTAGCTTTTCTTCAGCGGTATGATATAGTCTTGGCCTGCCCATACTAACGGAGATTCAACAAAGCGCACACGTCCATTCGAACAGCCAGCTTAAGGCTATATTAGGATACAAAGTTTCTTCCGAGTTTTATACTACATTTATGCGAGTGATAGTGACACCTACACCATATTTTACATCTGCCATAGTATGACTGGTATCTGCGATGAATACCTCATGTAATCTCGGTGCCTGGCACATGTTCACTTGTTATCGGTACACACAACTTGAAATATTGCTGTGTGCTTCAACGTGTATTTTACCAGTTTTATACTAGATTTAAGACTGTCTATGACATATCTCCCCCAGATTTAATAGTATCGTCCATTGTGCATAGTATTTAAAGTCTACAGTGTACTGTAAATTAACTACGAGATCAAAAATACCTCCAGTGAATCATTATGATTTGTTGGAGTGACGAAAGCTCTAAGGACATCCCGTTCGTCGTACTAGTATCTCATCGATCATTTACACTAATATCAACTAACAATCTCTGCATTGATCCTACAAACCCACTTCAAGTATACTAGGACATTAATTATACATGAATGATCGTTAAGAGCCTCATAGACCCGTACATACATTGGGAGCCCACATGCTATGAAGACAAAATCGATAGATGATATGTTAGGGGCTATCCGGCCCAGAAACAAGGGATCCGGCGATCACTGGGCCAATCATGTACTGCACCACGTGTTCCTCGAACCCCAAACTTGAAGTCACCCGATGTCACATCACGCTCTCGCTCCAACTTCATCCCATGGAAAAACTACGTGTATCATTACTTCCCCATGGCTCTGGGAATGCTCGTGGTAAAATTACCTAGGTACACTCTCACCAACTTGCATGTTACTCGCTGACTAGTCAAATTCGATGCATAGATTGTCTCTTCACTCGATGGTCTGGACTACGCCTCTCTAGGCTGTAGTGTTCGACATTCCTCATTTGGCGAGGTCTAACGTAATGTTGCCTATCGCCGAAGGTCCGGACATCAGGTGGATTTAGAAACACTGTAATTGGAGGTGGGGCCTTCCTCGATTACGCCATTTATCTTGGATGCCTAACTAATGCATTAAAATCGATCATTACCTCTGTCATCCGCCTGATCTGCACCTTTGATCTTTGTTATAACGGCTGCTTGTTGTCACGAGTCCATGGACTTCGCGAAGGTATTTGTGACGCTGACATTTTGTGAAATAGCGTCTTGCTATTTTGTACGGCTAGATTCCTTATCGTCACTCGCCAATCTGTATATGCTTATCCAGATGGCTGGTTGGGTCGATGCAATCCTCTCAAAAATCTATAGGATTTTCGACGTCTAACTCATACCCTTCGATCGTTATGGCCCCCTTGACCTGGACAACGACTGAACAGGCCGAGTTCCTAGCCGGCTGGCTCTCCAAGTATTTGGAGTGTACAGCCGACAAATCTTACCACCGATTTTGGTCCGAGGTTTATCATGAATGGTTTGTCAGGTGGCCCGAAAGGACTGTCTTGTTCCCGGGCGTTGAAGGCGATCTCACCTCAGAGCAAAACAAAGCCCTGGGAGAAGCTGTAGATTTGCGTAAAAAGGTGAGTTGTTGTGACCTCTCGCTGTCTTCAAGTCGCTCACACTATAATCACATGTTCTTATTTGAAGAAACTACAAACATGGTTTCGTTGGCGTGTCAATGCGTCGCGAAGCAACCGCCTGCAACGGAAAAAAACGTTCGTCCTCGAGAAAATGATCACACCCAAAGGCTCGCGCATTCGTACCCCGATAGAGCTTTACATGCTCGAACACTACGAGGACCGAATCAAGCCAAAGATGCTGGCTGACCAGCAAGCGAATGCTATTCCGGTCTTCGGGAATAATTTGAACGCGGTCCGGAAATACGCTCAGGGATTGCTGGAGTCTGAGGATGACGAAATCAAGGAAAAAATCAATCTCATGTACGAGATGCAGGAAAGGGCTCCTAAGGCCACATGCGACCCGGATGAAGAGGTAGAAACGGACCCCGTAGAAATAAGATGGTAAGCATCGCCTTCTGGGGGGAAGCTGTTTCAACTTTGACTCACATTTATTTTGTAGCGCCATTGAAGATCTCCCTTACATGCTCACGAGGGTCGCCGAGCTGATCAAGCGCCGCACCCGATATTCTGTTTCGTTTTTTTGTGCTGGACCGGACCCATCTAGAAACTGGGATATTTCCTCGATTTCGTAAGTGCTCTACATCATTCATATGGTAGTGTTTAAAGTTTATTATAAATTATGATCTCTGCAGCTGCCACCCCGATACGACTCCAGAAGGACATACGTTCCCAGAACTTTTTCCTAAAGAGAACCATGCTATGAACGTCGCATTTCAGCAATTTTCCAGCGCTGTATTCCATGAGTTTCTTCCTTACCGCTTTTTCTCTCCATTGACGGAGTACGGTAGCTCCCGATTCACGTGATCCTACAATAGGTAGCGCTGAGGACGACGGCGTTGATGTCCAGGAAGATGTGGTCGTTACGAACGAAGGAGAGCCAGGGGTCCTAGCGGTGGGTGAGGACGACGACGACGGTGGTGCGACCACCGAGATCTCTAGGCACGAAGATGACAACGATAATGTTGAAGGCGATGAAATACAAAAGGAGGATGAGGGGTATGGAGTTGCCATCCCTGCAGGAGACCAGTTGCAGGTAAGCTCGATAACTTGTTTTTTATTCTCGAACGTGACATGTGATCCCCTTCGTAGTTTTCAAGTGATGCATCATTCGGGACTTGGGCTCCATCGAGCATCGCCGCACCACCTCCCTCAAATCAATCGACGATTCAATTCGATGCATCAATACAGCCACTGCAGTCACAGGTTTGCCTCCCGCTTGCTTCCGTTCGTTCACTGAATGTCTATTAGCATAATTTTGGAATCAACGTCAGCTCTGAGATGGTTAGCAGCATCCTCGGACCCCATGTACCTCAATCGACCCCAGGGCAGTCAGTCCCGTCATTGGCTTCAGGGAGCGGCTCAGGCGCATTCAGTTACAATGGTTCCATCAATGGCGCATCGTTCTCCGCTGCCATGAGTGACATTACGGCTGAACTTTTGGGACATGGCTGGGACTTCTCTGGGATTGGGCTAGACTCGTTTGCACCTCCCCCGCTCTCTGGCATCCACTCCACGCAATTCGGGGATGTAAATGGTGATCTTGATACCGATTTCCTTCCACTCCCTCCCGTTCCAAACAACCCTAGTCCGGTCCAACCCCGCCTTCCAGCTGTCCTTCCCCCGTCGCCACCCGAAGAACAGCCGATGGAAACCCTTCCCCAGACAGCAACTATCCGGTCTTGCTCGCAGGCTGAAGCCAAGGGTATTAGGGTACTACCTCCGAAGCGCCGGTCAACAAAGCAGACAACAGCACCGCCACCACCCGCTCAAGCTTCCAATTCGTCTGTGCAACAAGGGGTTCTATTGGAGAAGCCAACTGCAAATCCTCGTCCGAAGCCGAAGGTCAGGCGCAAAAAAGACGCACTTCCGGAGCAGCAGCCTGTTGCGTCCACTATGGCGGCTGCGGACATCGTGCTAGTGCCGTCACAATCGCAGCCCCCAGCCGCTGCCACCGCTGACATGACTACTATGCACACATCGCAGGTACCTGTCGCCGGATGACAGCCTTGTGGCCCTACGCCATCTGAGACCCGTGTATCCAAGCGTGTCCCTGTCCAGTCCAAACGAAATGCAATAGCAGATGCGATTGGAACGAATCAACCGACCTTTGCTCAAAATGGAAATTGTCAGGGCATCGACAATCAACAAGCGTCGACCGGTACAAAAAAAGGCAAGCGATCAGCGGAGACTTCTGAGGGAGGAAAGAAGAAGTAAGTTTACGTGCATTCAGGCTCCTTATGTGGTACTGACCTCCCATACCATGTGAAGGAAAAAAGCGAACTAATTCGTCGCCAGTCATTTGTTATTGCAAACATTTTTTGTTAGTATTTTGTGCATCTATGATTATGCATGTATCGAGCGAAACCTTGCTTGAGATTGTGTGTGAATTCTAAGTACAACTCTAGTACCACTAAGTTACTATGCCGCCAGGGGGGACTGGCGACCATTGCCATTGGTGTAGTGGTGGCGGCTTAGTGGCGGGTGGCACAGAGACGGAGTTTTCCACACGGCGACGGTGTTGTCGTCGACGTCATGGTCACTGGAGCCCATTGTTGTCATCTTCTTTGAGTTGTCTTCTTTGATGCAACTGGGTGGTAGTGGTGCGGTGGGGGGAGTTTTTTCACTGTACCGGCTGCGTCATTGTTGAACGAGGAAGTCTTAGAATTCACAGGTCAACGATTAGCACACTCCATGTGAATTGGAGCCCATCATCATCGTCTTTGATGTGATTGTGCGGTGGTGGTTGTGCGAGGGTGCTTTTTCCACTATGGTAGCAGCATCCTTGTCAGTCACTTATGCCAGGTTTGTGTACTAGTCAATGAGATGGGAATCCTGAGATATGGAAGTTAACGGATAGCACGCACCATGTGAATTCGAGCCCGTCATCATCTTTGATACAATTATGTGGTGGTGGCGGCATGGGGGCAGATTTTCCACTGTGGCAGCAGCATTGTCATCGTTGAGCAACACACCACCTGCACGGGTTTTGCACACTAGCCAATGAGAGGGAATTCCTGGAACTTAATGAATAATACGTACTATGTGAATTTGAGCCCGTCGTCATCATCTTTGATGTGATTGCATGGTGATGGTATGGAGGCAGTTTTTTCGCTTGTCGTCGTGGAGCAATGCATCACCTGCGCGAGTTTTGCATACTAGCCAATGAGAGGGAATTCCTGGAACTTAATAAATAATACATACAACGTGAATTTGAGCCCACGTTGTCACCTTTGATGTGATTGCATGGTGATGGTATGGAGGCAATTTTTCCACTGTGGCAGCAGCATCATCGTCATCGAGCGATGCCTCCATCGCCTGTGCCGGGTTTGCATAGTCGATAAGGGAGGAACCTGTCGTTGCCACCTTTGATGTGATTGACATGTCAATTGCATGGTGGTAGTGGTGCGAGGACAGTTTTCCACCATGGCAATAGTGCCGTCGTTGGGTGATGGATCACCTGTGCTGGATTCACATAACCAATGAGGGAGAAATTTGTTATTGACATATTCGTTGATGCAGTGGCGGTGATCGACTGAGTAATGCATCACCTGCGCCGGATTCACACAGCCAATGGGAGCAGGAGAACCCTAGAATATTGAAAGCAAATGAACGGTACGCACCACGATTGGGTCAGAGAAAATGCCAAGTAAACCTGCATGATGCATCACTGAATCAATGCATCACCTGTACTAGAAACATGTTAGCCAATGAGGGAGGAGGATCACTTGGCAGCTGCGAGTGATGCATTATTAGATTAATGCATCACCCATCGCAGTGTTAGCCAGGGAGGAATAGGAAAGTGATAAACTGGCAATAGGAAAATGAGGAGGACCACTCAGCAACTGCAAATGATGCATTATTAGATAATTAATGCATCACCTGTGTTAACCAATGGAGGAATAGGAAAACAATAAGCTGGTGATTGAGAGATGCATCACTTGTGCTGGATTTGCGCAGCTAATGAAGGAGGACCTCCAATTGGAGACAACACTAGATTGTTTGATGCATTTCCATTTCGAGTCAGAAGACCCAAACATGACAGATAGTAATGACAATGGTACAATGCATCACTCAGGTGAAGTTAAGATTCGAGAAATCTAATCTAGTCCATGTTACAGCAAGAAAGACCACAGGATTAACCCAGAAAATAAGGGGGAAACCCTTGAGTATATAATGACAGCTTGACTCACACTAGAAATTGTCTGAATTGCAAGGAAATGAGGTATTAGTGATGGGACTGTGAAAAAGCATTAGAAAGAGCAATTCTGTAGTACTTGATGCATCAGAATTAGTGAGCAATGTAATGCATTACAGTGGCAGCAGGCAAGTGCAAAAGGGGCTTAAATAATGCATGAGAACTATGTATTTTTATGGGGGTGAAAAAGTGGTTCAGTTGATGCATCAGTATGTCAGAGTGGGGTGAGGACATGTTATGCATCAGCATGTGTATTAAATGAGATCCAGCCATTAATGCATCAGATCATTGCCATATCATGCATCAACTCAAATGTAACAGCACATGCATCATTTGTGCATTACCTTGCAACCATAGCACACTCATGAATCTCAATAATGCATCATTCATGCATCACCCTGCAACTGTGGTCCACTTGTGAATCTCAATCATGCATCATTTGTGCATCAGCCTGTTGCCCTAACACACTTGAATGCCCAGTCATGCATCAACAGCAACCCTCGTAAAATTGCATCAATATTCTACAGCAATTCTTCCCTTCCTATGCATCAAAGTGACTGTATGGCCTGGCGTCCGGGAGCCCAAGTTGGGTATCCCATCCAGATTTGGCCATTGTACAACCGTCCTCCGAAGCTGGTGCATCTACGGTCTTGGAACTGCCGTGTGTCTCGATGCGTGGGTGACTGAGAGGAGACGACAAGTAAAACCTGCGGAAAAAGTCCACTACAGAAGCGTATCCACTGGAAATGGCGGACTCCATGGCCGTTATTCCAAAAGCGTTCGGGGCACAGGGATCGCATCCAGCATTGATGAACGTCTCGACAAATGCCAGACATGCCGATTCATGATGATAGGCGGCTGCAAGATGCAGCACACTATTTCCGTCCGTTGTCGTCGAGTGGACATTGGCACCTTTATCGAGGAGACATTGTGCCATCTGTGTCGTAAACGATGGATATTGCACGGCCCTCGGCAGAATGTCGGGAGGGAATGGGGCATGACACGAAAGCAGAAACTCGACCACGGAAGTGTAACCTTTCTCCATGGCCACTTCCCAGGTGGAGTTTCCCTCGGAATTACGAGCCGCCGGATTGCAGCCAGCTTTGATGAAAATGGAAGCAAATTCAAAGCAATATGATTCGACCTGGTATGTGATGGCTTGATGAAGCACCGTATCCTTATTGGAGGCCGTTGTGGAATGCATGTCGGCACCATTCAGAAGCAAGGAGCATACCATAGGGACGGTCACTCCTCGACATGTCATGATTCTGGGCAAGATATCGGGAGGGAATGAACACTTCCACCAGAGCAGAAGGCCCACCACTGAAAAGTATGCTTTGTCAATTGCGACTTCCAAAATCGATTTTCCGGTAGAATTGCACGCAGCAGTATCGCACCCAGCTTTGATGAGCGCTTTCACGGACGTCAAGCAGCATGGTTCATCGGAGCAGTGAGCGATGGTGAGATGCAGTAGGGTATCACCACTGTTCGTAGTGACATGTACATTAGCACCGTTGCAGAGAAGAGATTGCACTACTCGTGCATCCTGGGGTCGGTATAACATAGCCCTGGATAAGATGTCCGGAGGAATTGGGATATTGCACAACAGTACACTGTGGGAAGTAAAATCATCTATAATCAGTGTCTGATGTGCTGATAATTAGTGCCAATGACACCACAAATCAGTGACAGTCACTGGAAATCAGTGTCATTTTGTGTCACTGATGTGTTCATTTTTGCTACTAAAAATCAGTGTCAATGACACTGTTTTGTAGTTCCCCTATTACTAATTTTGCTGTATTTTGCCCATAATTTTGCCATGATTTATGGCATCCAAAAAGTGAAAAAAATTAATTATGTAACTATTATCCTTCACTAGTAGTGCTTGCTACCATATTGTGCCAACACCCGGAATTGAACTCCAGACCTTGCCACCCAGACTTACCACAATAGGAATAGAGGCACTTTCGACCACTAGACCATATGGATAGATACAATGTAAGTAAAATATGTTGTAATGTGTGACTGCATATTCACGCCATGGGAGTTTTTGTCTTTGGACACGCACTAGTAAGCAACATCTCCCACTTTAACTTCCTACCACTCGCCATTTTCCCCTTTACCCATTGTCACCTGACTCCAAATCCTATCACCTTTCATCGCATCCGCCTCACTCTCGCCTCGGCCTGCACCATCGGCACCTCACAGTCCTTCCGAAAGGCGCAAGTGGCACCAGACTTCCGCCACATGCTTGCTGCATGGTCTGGCCCACCCGCCCCACAGCTCACTCATAGGCTCGGTGTCACTTGCTACCAGGGAGCGCTACATGCTCCCACCCACCTAACCTTAGTCCTTCCCACACCATGCACGAACCACCAAATTTGCTCTCGAGCACCCCATATGTAGCTACATACATAAACTGTATTAGCTACCCAATACCACTGCGCTCTCAGCAACGTCCAAAGAATTGAAACTATAAGCTAATTCCCAAATTATTCAAGTCACCGATAGTGGTCACTGCTACGAGAAATTAGCTTGAAAGGCAGCGATGGACAATTGAAGTGGTGTCGTGTCATTTCACAATAGGGCATGTTGGGTTGGTCAAGTCGTCACACGTCATCGCCATTGTTGGCCAAACTCCTTCCACTGGAATTTGATGCCTACATGTATATTCTTTGCACCTTTTCTTCATCCGACGAACATGTATATCGATGTACGACAAGGTATGGTAGCTGCTGTCAGTGTCAATTGTGCAAACCCGTGGCTGATACGTGTTGTGATCGCGTTGGCACCAACACATCTTGCCCTGCCCTCACAGGTAGCACCATTTTGTGTGCTTCCGATCCAGTATGACGTGCTGGGCGACCATATGCTAGACCTGGGCTGCATAACGTTGGATGGGGTGCAGCTGTGATTGATCACTACGTTGGGGGTACACGCATACCCTCGCACCACAAACGACCGCGTTTGTCGTTGCCGCCACCTTTGCCTCCCCACTGCCATCTCGACCCTTGTCCACGCACAAAGAAGTGGAGTGTAATTGACCGCATTCTAGGAGGAGTTGCAGTAACTTCACAGAGGAGCGTAACACAGGCAAAGATTGCCTAGTATTGTAATTGAGGTGGCGGGGATTTGTTGAGGGCAGGTTCCCATGATCCGAGCATAAGAGAATTGATGTTTTGAAGCATTTTGAGGAGGGGCTGAAAATCAGTGTCAACGCCAGAAGCACTGAAAATCAGT